>CM071926.1:18675442-18897403 GCA_016081115.2 Rehmannia glutinosa | reverse complement strand
TGTCTTTCTCTTTGTAGCGTTTCGCTTCTGCACCCACTTTAACCTGATTAGCGAAGTAGCACGATGTGAATTTATGATGACTGATTTTAATGGCGTTACTTCAGAGTCCAAGCAGCGGACAGATATGACATAACGTGTTGACAGTTTTTATTCCAAGTAATTATCATGAAATAAGGAACATAAGAATAGAAGAAAGGAATTGAGGAAAGGGAGTCGGGGTGGCTACATGTTGAATGTAAACTTTATTAGAAAAATAAAATCTAATTTAAAAAACTTGAAGACACCATACATCCTACTCCTGCAGTATGCGTTATTCTGCTACTAGAGTGTGCTTTGTTTTAGAGGTACAGATGTATGCCAATATAATAACCCTCTATCACTTGGTATGACATCTTTGATATTATATATTCTTGTTTATCCTTGAAAGTTGTATACCATGACTTATTGACCCTATTACTTTATCTTTGTCAGTTCACAGTCTAGAGCGGATCTATTGACCCTTGGTTTGGCTGTTACCAATATTTTGAATGGTCTTGTGTGGCTCTCGAATTCGCCAAAATCTATTTCTGTGGTGAGGAAACTATATGTGCATTCTACTTTATGCCCTCTCCCTCTGAGATTGTCTTTTTGTTTTAGTTTTGCAGTAATAAGAATCATTTCTATTTTTCATACTTAAATTTCAGGTTAACCTGATGGTGTGGAATGTCGAAGAATATATCATAATCTTCCTGCTTCTGTCATTTCTGAGTTGCTCTGGTATTTATCTTTTTGCCACTTCTACATTTGTGTCACTTTTTACAGAGCATTTTTCACGCCATGCATCCTCTGCTTCTTACCATTACATAATGAGATGTTACATGTTCACTTTATGTTCCAATTTAAAGACAATATGATAAAAGAACTAAAATGAGAGTAAGGAAGAACAATTAGAGTAGAGAAGAAACACGTGGAGAATAAAATATAGGAAAGATGGTTTAGAGAGGATGATGCCTCTGGATACACTTCAAATGTTATCTATATAGTTCACAAACTCCATAAGATCTAGATTCTGAAAAGATTGACTTATTAATAGAATTTTCGTTGAAATAAATTCTCCACCATATTGTCACATTTAATGCTAAAAAATGACAATTTAGTTGTGAATAATTTTGTTACTTAAAAGTTCAAGTAAAATGTCACTTACTATAATGAGAAGATAGAATCATTGTGATGCTTCGCTTCTCAGGGCATGGGAGTCTCTTTCAGGCGTTACATGCTGCAGGTCTCTTGTTGTCATTTATGATGGCATCTGCATTTTGCAAATAGGGTTTGCTGATGTATCTGACTCAAATGGAGGTGAACCCATGGCTGTAGACGCTAACAAATTGATGAAAGGATCGCTTATAATGGTGTTGCAAAATCTGGATCACGTGAGATCTTATCATAGTTTATTTTGTAAAACAAGCCATAATTTTATTGAGACCTTTGTTGGTGAGTTAATTTTAGGAACAAACATTTTCATCTTTATTTCAGAAAGTTACTTGGCCAACTTGTCACTGTATCCTGGGAAGTCTGAGCTTCCATTTCTACCGTCGAATACACAGGTACTTATGTTAGTTAATATCTTTAAGTAGAAACTAAAAGTATAATGACTTTTTACGTGGATACTCAGTGGTAAAAACCTACCTCAACCCATAACTCCCAGCCCCTAAAGCGAGTTTTACATTCTATTGTTATCCGGCAAAGCATGCTTACTGATTTTGTTTACGGAACAACTAAATTTGGTCCTATCTAACCTCCTAAGTTTTCTTTTAGATTCTCAACAAAGTTATTGGTTCCAAACATAATTGTGATCTCTATTTTCTGTGTTCCATAGTACTCTTACAGAACTTCATTATTTTTAGTTTAGTTGTATTCATTCTTCTCATCTTATAGATATGCATTATCCTTTCTTACCATATGGATATCAGTTTTTGTGAAGTAATTTCTAGGAAAATCATGATGTCTTTAGGCAGTTATCTTGCAACCTCTTGGGGATAAAGGAATCGCAAGAGTCGGAGGTGACACAATAAGGGGATTCACTACTTCTGACCAGGTTTCTTTCGCCACTTATGCTTACCACAGTCGAACTCTTCTTTTCGTAATTTTTCTGCTTCATGTTTTTCTCCCTTTTATTCAATCTATTGTGGCTTAAATTCAATGGCTTTTTACAGACATTAATATATATCTTTTAGACATGCATCTTTTGTCTATTGTATTGTATAGTCTTCAATGGAGGAAACAGTTATGAATTTGCAATTGTCATTTATTTTGTGCCTGATATACATATTTGCCATCATCAAATTCACACGTCTTAGTTTTCAGATTTTTTTGGTATTTCTGTTGATGTACATTAGGCATGGATCACCTTGATTGGAGAAAAGTTAGATGCTACACTTGCAAAAGTTGTGAATACAATGTCATTGACAGTGGAAGAAAAAAAGTTGAACGACAAATTACAGTGTCAAACTCTCTGATCAGCTTAGAGGCCTGATGATCAAACCCAAAGGTACCTTTTCACATTAGTTTTAGTTTCCTATTATAGTACCTGTTTAGATTCAGTTTTTTTTTTTTTTTTAAAAAGAATATATATAATTCCATTATTACCTTTTTTGCCCTGTGAAGGCATTATCTCAACATCGACTTGCTGACAACAGGTATTGCATGTAATGAAAGTACCTATTTATGTCACATTTTATGCTCGACAAATGTCATAACACGAAATGATGCCTCAACTTCAGGTTTTTTTATGCAGAGTTGCGTTCTGATTCATTGGTATCCCTAGTCTGTGCTTCCAGTGGTGCAAAGCTCCAATTTACCAGTCTGCATCAAAGGGTTAAACCTGCTGCAATGGTGGTGGTACTGCAAGAATTTCTTTTCAACACTGAACAGTGAATGACAGGCCAAGTTATGCCATTGACGATGCTATCACTCGGTCCATGGTCTATTTTTGTTTTTCGGGATTTTGTTGTAATAGAGTGGTCTAATAGTTTTTAAATGCTTCTGGTATATGTTAAAATGGTCACGAGTTTTTGGTCGCTTATTCGACCATCGCCACCTTGTAAATCCAAAAGAACAATTGAAGTTTCAATTCTCTAAACTATAAGCAAGACAATTAGTAATCACTTGATTTGCAAGTAAAATGCAAGATTTGTTAGGTACTAAATTTATGCATTATTTGATCTGTTTTGGTAATAATCGATAAGATAGTCTAATCTGCCCACGCCTGGTCTGAACAACATCCTATTCAATAGAAATGCCACATTAGAGAAGCAAGGTGTGTCAATTTGTGATCCACATAACTAGAGCTTGCATTTCCATTTGTGATTCAGAAAGATGACTTGAGGACACAATGAACTGCACGTGCAAATGAACATTAGAGTACTTTGTGAGGGCAACAACATTTGGCAAAATTGCAAACTTGGTACCTAACCATAGAACTGTACTAAATAGGTCCTGTAAAATCAATTTGCCAAAAAAATCCTCTAGTTATAGAAACCTATTGATTTTGGTTAAAAATCGCGGTTTGCAAAATAGTCTTGGAACTACATGAAAATCTAACTTTGATATTAATTTCACTGATTTGATCAAGCGTGGCGGTTCCCCAATTTCGGTGAAATTGGAACCAAAGTTGAAATTTTCATATTGTCATCAGGACATTTTGCAAACAATGCAATTGCAAGACCAAGGTGTTTATATAGTTATAAGACTTTTTGAACCATGATTTTTATATGACCTTTTTTTACGGCCATGTAGTTAGCAAGACTAATTTTGCAATTCTACCGGCAATAGATCAATAAACCCACAAAACACAGATGATATGTCCATGCATTCTTGAAATGTACATTAAGTACTTTGTTCATTCCAATGTTTATCTATCTACTCTTTACCCCTGTAGGTAATGATCAAGTGGTAAATCACCATTCATTAATCTGCTAGAAATGAGGATATCTATTAAAACACAGATTTAAAAAAATTGTATATATATTAATTATTTTGTAAACATAATAGAACAAGGAGTATAATCAGTGAATCTTTCTTTTAAAGCAGGAGAGCTAAAATTCAAGTTACAACTACGTAAAATTTGTATCTAAACCTATACATATCATTCTAATCCTCTTCACCAAAAATCAAAAATACAAGAGCAAAACAATCAATAAATGAATTATGTATAATTGTCTCCTTTACAAATGAGCATGTAACCTTCAAAAACTCCCCAAGTTAATCAGTCAAACCAGATTTTGCTTCCCACGCAACAAACCCGTCGAAAGATCAGCCAAATTGGACAACACAAAATCTCTGGGAGACCAGTGTCCCAAACCTCACAAAACCTCTGCGGCCAATCCGGCGGCTCGATAGCCTCCGTCCCTAAACCGGGCGCTCTATCTCTCGAACCTTCGTTCTGATTTTCTCGCCAATCGGTAACATATGTAGCAACCCTTCTATAAAACTTAGCTCTAAAACCTCCCACACTTGGTACTTGTAATGATTTATTATCGCAGTGCTTT
The DNA here is from genome assembly GCA_016081115.2 of Rehmannia glutinosa. Lineage (NCBI taxonomy): Eukaryota > Viridiplantae > Streptophyta > Magnoliopsida > Lamiales > Orobanchaceae > Rehmannia > Rehmannia glutinosa. Next base: position 18,892,877 of record CM071926.1, on the reverse strand, counting down.
GAGGCAAATTCAAGTACTTGAACCCTTTCTTTAGGTGAAAATGGTGCACCACGTTGAGCAGGCTAGAATCCTAGCGCATCCGGTCTAACGATCGATTTATGCCTCTCGGGACTCTGGAGCCGACAAGTGTACCCCACCGTGACGCCCTGCGAAAGGTGGCAAATTTAGCCCGATGGCCCGAAACTATGGCAAGATGTTCTGATTTCAGCTATGGTTCTTGAAATCGATGAAAAATTCGACACTAACGCCTGCGGAAATTTTGACCAGCGTAGCCCAATTTCGAATCTTTGGTGTCTAGAGTCGAATAGGGGAAGTAAAAATATTCATCGACATCCATAAAAGAAACCCAATTGCATTCATCTTTTGCTCTTAAAGCACAATGAGAGAAACCTGCTTCTTGAGTCTTAATCCAAGGCCAAACATGCCTTGTGACATTGTAATTTTCAAGATCGAGTTCTTGAATTACTTTATCGATTTCATCATCACTATTGTTATCATATACCCGAACCACCTCTCGACTCAAGCCAAGAGTGATACATAATCCACTCGCGGATGGCTGAAGCCTGATTCCACACCATTGTACACACACAAAGCTCATACTTTTCCTCACTCCTCTTTTTCTCTCGGACCCTGGATCGAACACCTTCGCCACAGACGGCATAAGTACTAGGTTACGAGCTCCGGCTCAAACTGGTGTCTCAATCCAACGGTCACGAATACCTTGGAAGCTTATCAGGATTTTTTGAATGCTACGTGGCAATGAACATCTCACAACCTCTTGAGCAGCAGACAAAGCCATTGTCCTGATCAAATACCGTTCGTTCTTGTCCGATTTTCCTAACCCGAAATGGCAAGTGAATTGTCTAGGATCAGACAACCTATCAGCCCTCAAATTCAATCCCTTAACAAACACCACCGCCGTGTCCCCATCAAGAACACCCGAATACGCCACATTCTCCCAAGAACAAGAAGTCTGATTATTCAATAACAACCATTTTTTTCTATCTACCCCCAAAATCCTATCTTTATCAGCCCACCTCAAATTTGCATCAGCTGAATAATTAGAAAATGGAATTGGGCATCTTATAATAGACCTAAATTCATCATATTCATCTACAGATATCACTTTTTGCACAGAAAAATTAACACTATCATTTTTATGTCTATTCAATACATTTTTACCAAAATAAACACATTCCAGTTCATTAGCAGTGCTATTTTTCACCAACCCATCTTTCTTACCACCGCTCACCAATAAAAGAACATGATCGGGGAATAAAACCCGGTTCTCTATTTTAAACGGTAATAAAAAATTACCAAAATCTTTAACTGATTTAGCAGAGCTGCTAGAGCTAGAAGATGACAGTAAAGATAAACTTGAAACTACTAAAATCGGGCGAAAAGATGAAGAAGTAAAGGGAATTGTATGGGATAAAAGATAGAGAAAGGTGAGGAAGCTAAAACACGAGAGAAGAGATCTTACAGACCACAAGTGTGGAAGAGAAAACAGAGATTGTCTGAAAATATTGCGTTTTCTCTTGCGGCGTTGATCTGAAGGGTTCATTTGTTTTGTGTTAATAAGAGTTAAGGGATTTGCTAACGAAGTTCTTAAGAAGGAAATGGAAATGGAAAATTCTTTTGTGCAGATCTGTGTGGGTGTGCCGACAGTGGTTGTGCACTTTGTATTCTTTTTTACTTTAAGCTTTGTTGCTTCTTGTAACGGGTAAATGTCAGGAAAGAGAACCAAAAACAGTCTACTTTTATTTCTTCCTGAAAAAATAAAATAAAATAAAATAAACCTAAGTCTGAAGTCTCTTAAGGCCCCTAGAGCCTCGGAAAATAGTTCAACAGTGCAAAAGACCTAGGTAATGTGATGTTCGCTTAGCTGGTGATCCGCAGCGTAGGGGTTCAAAACTTTAAATTCATCAGATAATAGGTTGAAGGAGGATTTGATTTGTTACTAACTAGTCTAAAGTAGATCGTAACTGGCTAACTCGTTGGGGCGTATTACATCATTTATCACCCATGTCCTTTTCTTTTTCCCTGAGTTTTAAAGCCATGGTTGCGTTTGTGGAAGTCTAGGAATTAGCATTGGGTTGAATTTGTGTAAATTTTGGTGTACTTTTTTCAGTTGAAAAAGAAAATCAAATTGAATTCTTTATTTTAGAACAATATTTTTCTTCTATGTCAATATTTTATATAACAATATTACAATATACGTTAGTTATATAAATAACAATATTATCTTTACAATTGTGTTAGTCAATGGTTCATCTTCAATATTTCAATTTGATATTTTATCTTGGATTGTATGTTACTGTAATATTATCTCACGTAATTGGTGAGAGGATAACTAGAGTATACTTTAAAGTGGTACAATGGATTATTCTAACAATTTAGGTTAACCATTTTTGCAAAGTGATAACGTATGCAAAGTAGTTGATAAAAGAGGATCCACGTTTTCTTCTTTTATAAAGTGAATACAATGAAATCTTTTAGCAACTTTGATTAACCTTTTTCTCACACAGTAAGAGGATGAATATGAAGTAGCGGCACGCAGAGCTAATTGTGGTGTAGCCCTTCGTCTCACGTTTGGGAGTGTCACAAACTAAATATATATAAAAAAAAAAAAAGAATTTTTTAATAAAACACCTATAGACATTTGAAGTATATGTATATAATGGTACAATAAATTTAATTATAGCATATAAATTAAAATATTTAGCCAAATTCTAATGATATGACCAAAATTGACAATTTATTCTGAGTAATTTTATAAAGTTTAATGGCAAGTTGGTTGAGTATTATATTGGGTGAAATAGAATGGTCCAGGCTACTCCTGCTTACTAAAGCGGACTCTTGTGTGGAATATTTGGTCCATCCGTTAGGAATTAAAAATTAATGTTCAAAATAAATCATATTTTATTTATTTTTTAAACATATTTGTGGAGGTTATGGGAGGTCAAGTATGCATTAGTTTCATTTTCTTTTCTTTTTCGCTTTTTTGGGATGTCATGATGGGTTTTTTCTTTTTTTTTTTCTAGTCTTAGTAAGAAATGATAATGGACAATTGAAGTGGGTTCAATTAATTTTGCCTTTTGCCAATTTATTTGGGTACCATTGAAAATACCAAATTAGTTTTTGATAATTGTTGCGTGCATAACAAAACAACGACATTAATATTACACATATGGCTAAAAAAATACGTACCATTTTACATGATTGTATGAGCTTAAGTCTTGATTTGTCTCAATACATTATGTTACAAATGTACGTAATGTATGAATTGAAAAATCTTGATCCATCTCAATGTTGTACCATTTACATAACAAAGCAATATGGTTTCAATAATTGTGATATATCCATCAACTAACAATCAACATATAGATTTACTATCTTTCAACAAGTGAAAATAGACAACTAAGAGACGTTTTCACCACACATGTCCAAATCAGACAAGTGGATGTCACTTAACTACTCAAGTTAGATAAAATTTAAAACCAATTGATTGCATAAGTAACAAAGTCCTTATCAAAATTCTAAATTCTAAATTCAGAATGATAATTGAAACTAAGGATGACTTGAAAGCAATGGTCGAATTAGTGAATAGTCAAATTCGGCATTATGTCTTTTCCAATAAACCTTATCATGGCTAGATGGTTAATAATGTGGGTTTAGAAATAAGTCATATCTATATGGACAAAATCTAGGTCGGCAAGACTTGCTGGTATGTGAACATTATTTAGGATAATTAAAAAAAAAAAAAAAAAAACTTGATGCTTGGGTTATTATAGTAAAATTCTGCAAAATTTCAAAATTACAAAAATTAATTGAGGTTTGATTTTTAATTAACCTGGATTCAATTATATACGAGTGTGTGTCCCCCTTTATGCCCCATTGTAAAAAATCGCATATTTTATGCAAAATTTTTGCACGGGCCAACAATGTTGTAGATTTTTTTTTAATTGATAATTGCCGAACGTTTTTAAAACCGTTACCACTTAACAAATTTAAATAAGAATTTCATGTTTTATACAACGTAACGGATTATTTATTTTTTAATAAGTTTGTTTTCTGGATTACTTTTTCAAGTGTGACAATAGGTTTTAAAGTTCGCCTAGTTTTAAGTCATTCGGAATACTTATCATCAAATTCTTTAACCAAATTCAAATATCTTACATCCCAAACAATCAAACTTTATTTTTAATTAAAAAATTTAGCTGGATTAATTCAGGTTAAATTACAAGAAATTTCATTTTGGGTCCAGACCGCGGAGTCTGGACATTCTTATTTGGATAAATTGACTAGAACTCTACCTAACGATAATATGTAAAACAAGAAAAAATGTAAAAATATGGTTGTGATTTAGAAATTTTGACAACGAATAGCCATATAAAATCATCACCATATGGAAGCAATACATTTAGCGTCAAGTCCAAAATTAATAAATAATTTGATATAATAGCGATTGGTTATCCACTAGTAATTGTTTATTGTTTCAAGTCTCAACTTTATGACCTGCCAATAAAGAAGGAAAAAGGGTACAAAAGAAGAAAACAAAAGCTGTGGTCCTCGTTTGGACCAGCTATAGCCTCCTCCTGTATCTACATTCCACAGCCTGTGCTAAATTATTAGTAATATTTAAATAATTAGATTTGGATTATTTAAATTTTTGTAGGATGAACAACTTTTGAACCCTTGTTGGGATTTGTCATATAATATATTTTTTTTCCTCTTTAAAAAAATTCCTGTTAAATACGCAAACAAATGGAATCCTCCAATATATGATTTAAAAAAAAAGGACAATAAATACGCAATGAGATAACTAAAGATTTTATGTATTAACTACAGATCTAGTTTTTTTTTTAAAAAAAGAATATTATTTTGTGCATAGAACACAACAATCAGGTTTATAAATTGTAAAAAAAAAAAATTAAGATACAAACATACGTGTACATATATTGGATATAACTATATAAGCATCTTGTGTCAAGTGTTTTATTCGACCATATATATATATATATATATAGGATATATATATATGTAGCATTTACCTCAACATTCAATACACCCGATGAAAATGCATAATATAAACATATTATTCCACATTCGAATTCATAGTTTCCAAAACAAATCACTCCACAGCTTTGTATGAGAAGTTTTAATATGATGTATTTACACACAAAAAAAAAAATATTGGAGAACTTAATGTATGTCTGATTTTGTTTTGGAAGAAAGAATTTTGCTTTCAAGGAACAAATCAGGCAGCACATGAAGTTTGTGTAAAGATAAAGTGGCAACATTAATCAATATTCCTTTTGTTAGGGAATAAGAATTAAGAAAGAGCAAATCATGCCCAAGTCATAGGAATGCCCATGTGTTTTGTTAAACAATACATAAAGATCAACGATTCAACAAAAAGGGATACTTACAAAACCAACCCATGAGGTTCAAATGGTTTAAAAGATAACTGGAGTTTATTGTAATTAAGTTGAACCTCGTGAGTAGTTCTTGTAATTATCCCAAAAATAAAAAAAATTAAAAATAAATAACACAGGCACTAGGCAGCTCAAATGTCTTGCTGAACACCTAAGATCTCAGAAAAATAAAACCCAGGGTAAAGATTGATATTTTTCTACCTACCATCGTTTTGCTGGTAGACAAAATATAGAACAGTGGTTGTATACATATACTCTCAACACAGGCCAAGAATTTTGGTTTAAAATCAAAATGTGTCATTTGAATTTTTCACAAATCTCAGAAGTTTTCAGTTTTACCTGAGTGATTTTACGTTGAATGCGGCTAGGCCGTGTCCGAAAGAGTATCAGCAACCACAACAACCTTTTACTCTCAAAGGTTTAGTACTATCCAAAACATATGCTTATGACTAATAGAGGCGCTTGAGGTTCTCCATTAAAGCATCTGTATGCTCCGCTTGCCCACAGAGACGCGAACATAACCAGCTAATTCTTTGTTACTGTAGTGACGAATCATCACACCCATTTTCGCGAGGTCTTCCTGTTAAAAGTGTGTGTTCTTACAATAAGTTTTCAACCAAAAAAGAGAGTGACGAGAAAAAGGAGTGAAAACTGAAAGAAAAAAACATCAACATGCTGGTGCTGCCCTAATTTACAAAAATTAGGCTAATCCATATTTCAGCATGTTCCAGCTCCAATTTTACGAGTCAAATAACAAACAATAAACACACACACACACAAACAAAGGGGGAGGGTGTAATTAGAAAAACCACCCTGAGGTTTAGCCTAATCACAAAAACACCCAAATATCTTTAAAATTTACAAATACCCCTTGACATTTGTTTCTATTTTACACATTGCACCATTAAGATGGTACTTGTTAGGTAAATACAAATCTCAAATGGATGTTAACACTTTAAGGGGTATTTGTACTTTTGAAAGATAACTGAAGTTTTTGTAATTAGGAGTAGCCGGGTAGTTTTGTAATTATCCTACATATAAAGGAACTGCTCACAGATTGGCCAAAGAACATTACGAATATGACAATTACTGCAAAATGGGAATGAAAAGAACAGTCCATCGAACATATCCACATGTATTCTGACATTTAATGTCACTGACCTACGAATGGATAGAAAAATAGATTTAAAAATTACCAGAGATTTTATATCAGGCTCCATGATTAAGGAATTACATTATGTTCACCAGAGCAAAAGGTAGATTCTTGCAAGCAGGCTGAGGTATGTGGTGGCAGATGCCAACTGAACGGATCTTGAAAAAGTGCTTGGTTGTAAAATAATTTTGCAAATTTTTCGCCCAAATTCTTTTTTTTTCCGAACATGCGGTTGCTTTACATAAAATTTTCGAAAAATACACTATTCACTCATTCTCACTTTCCCAATCATCAATTACATTCAATTATATTTTCACTAAAAACATCACAATCAACTACTATCATGCCATCACATAATCACATCACAAATACACTACTCACTCTCTTTTTCCAATCAACAATCATATCTAATCACTAATTTACTAAAAAGACTATCACATCAACTATCATCATCATATTTTCATCGTATATCTAATCAAACTCTCAAAATTCATCCTCATTTTTCCAAACAAATTTTTCACACTATTCTTTCAAAAATTGAAAGGGGTGGAATGAAAGGTCAATCAGTCACACCCTTATTCTTTGGGCATCAAATACATAACAAGAGTATTCTTCCACCCAGTGGCGGAACAGGCCCCCAAAAAAAAAAAAAATTTCAAAATTTAATTTTTCTACTTGTTATTTATTTTAAAATTATATCTATACTAATGAAAAATTACATTTGCCCCCCACCCAAAAATTTTTGGAGAAAAATTCATTCTATAGGTCTTCAAAATAGGTTTCGCCCCCAAGTCCCGAATCCTCACGTCCGCCACTGCTTCCAGTCCCCACCCCACCCCCACCCAAAAAAAAAAAGAAAAAGAAAAAGAAAAGTAAGTGGAAGAAGAAGAAGAAGGGACCACATCAAGTATTGCAATATTGGGTTCTTTGATGATAGATCTAAACTAACAAAGTTGAGTAAAATGATGACCATCTAGAAGACACAAAGTTGCAATATAACAACTAAAACCAAAACAGTCATATATACATAATGAACAGTGAAAACAAGTTTTATACCTTCAACTTCTTAGCATCCCTTCCAGATGTAACCTCGCAAAGAATGAAATTAGAGTAACTTGGATACGGATTGAGAAATGGTACTTCTTTCAAAAGTTTGAAGAGCCTCTCCCGTTCTTGCACCAAAGCCACTTTCACATTCTGGGATAAACCAAAGATATAGTTAGCACTTGTGTCTCATATATATATATATATATATATATATATATATATATGCTGTCTTGAATAGATAGATGTTGCCTGGTACCTCTAGATAGGCAGGATTCTCTAATGCTGCACATGCCGCAATTTCAGCGGCAACAGACACATTATATGGTTGCTTTGCCCTCCATAGGTATTCGATAATGCTCAATGGAAATGCTCCATACCCAACTCTAAGTCCCGCTAAAGCTGAATCATTAGAATATTAATCGTAACCATCAATTCAAGTTCATAATACACTCATACCATTCTAATTATCATAGGTTTTCTCAGCCGAGATAAAAGAAGAGTATATTAGAGCAATTCAATAAGCAGCAGGGGAGCTATAATTCAGCCAATTACCCAATATTTAAACTATGAGTAAGCAATAGTTTAGGTCAAATTTGTCCAATAAACCATGAATATGTCCATGATAAATAAATCAAGAGCAATCCGGAACTTGGTTCAACTTATGATTTGATGGAGATATGCCATATCCTTGGATCATAGCAAAATTAATGAAGGAGTAAGAGGATACCTTAATCCAATTACAAATTGTATTAGAAAATTTGGAAAAGCACCATGAAATATATTATTTCCTTGAGTCCCTTCGTAATTGGGAATTTTGTGTGTTAGATTCATATAGTTTCCTATATGAAGTCTTACTATCTTAGCTATATGATATTATCATTGATGAAAACAAGACTTTGTACACTATTTTTATTGCTCCAACATAGAGTGGGAGTCATTGTGTAGGGAATTACTAGGAGCCCACATGAGGCACACTCCCCATCAATCAAAATTACATAAGTATCGATCAGTACTATATATTATGTTAAGCACTTGCATAATAAAATTATAACAGCATTGGAAGCTTTCATTTTGGAGTTTGCATGAAGCAATTTGAGTGAACAAGTTACATATAATACTTTAGCAAATTAGAAGGAGAAAGGATAATACCAGCTCTTTTGCTAAACGTCCGAAGCACAATTAGATTCTCATACTTCTTCACCCATCTCATCTTAGACTCAATTCCCGCAAATTCAATATATGCTTCATCCAACACAACCAATATTGGGAGATTAAGTATTTTCAGAAGCGTTTCATCATCAATAATGCTGCCAGAATTAATAATAATTATAATTTAGAAAAAAATAGATACAAACTGGAAACATGAAAGGAAGTCGAAACTCAGTTCATAACAGCAACAATTGTTTTGAACAATCACAAGACAGTATCTTAAGCACAATATAATTCTAAAAACAAGCAACTAAAACTTTACCACTTCCGAGATTCATAGAAACGACAATAACTGCAGACATCAATGAAACTGATTTTCCTCTAATATTTAACTCAAATATATTCCTTGACAAATAAATATCACTTGCATTTTTTATGGTTTTTACTTCGACATTAATATAGCTGTCTTCCTAGTATCAATTTATCATTTTACTCTTCTCTTCATATGGTCATGTCATTCTAGCTTCCATCCTCCAGATTGATACATATGTACAAATACAGGTTCCTCGTAGTCGGAAGACTAAGTAAAACCTGAATGCATCATATTATGTCATTGTTATACTTCCATTGTCAATGAAAGGACATATAAGCTACAAGATTATGATTTTTAACAGTTAAAATGCATATTTCCTATTCTTCTCCCAACTATACCTTATATAACATTTGAACTCAACAACAACAAAGAGAAAAATGTCTCTTACTACTACTGAAGTTTGTTACACTACCATAATGAATTAACATATCTGCCAAGAAATTAAAATAAAAAGGCTGACTTTCTACAAGGCGATTGTTGAGGCAAAGAAGAAAAACTTTATGGACCAAGAATACTAAAAATTGGTATTAAGGACAATTGGGTAATTGTTTCGGCTTTAGACAAGACTAAAAGGCAGTTAGCTCCCTCATAATACAATAATACTACCAACTTTACTTATATGATAGTACATGACCTGAATATCCATATTAACAAAGAATATAACACATATTCTAAAAAATGAATAGATTAAACTTGGCACTGCATTATGCATAAATAAATTTCAAAACAGAACACTTGATGCAGCAACAAAGAAGATAAATAAACAAGGATTTTTTATGTACCAAGGAAGAGAAAGAATTGACTCAGAGCAAAATTACCTTCCATCCGGGTTATTAGGTGAAGTCAGAAATATACACTTTGGTTTCTCCTGCTCAACAACCTCAATTATCCTATTCACATCCAAACTGAAGTCAAGCTTCCGAGAAACTGCCAAATGGGACAAGATCAGAGTCACAATACATGAATTTCAGTATCAAAGATGATAAGCAACTTAATCAAGAAAAACAGAAAGAATAATTATAAACTCATAGTTGGCATCAAATATGATGTCAAAGTATTTTTAAAGACAACATTTATATCTCATCAATTACTTTCCTCAAACATTAGCGGATCCAGGATTTTGAAAATGGGAGTATGACAGATACTAAAAAAATATTATAAACATTGTTTAATATTTAAAGTCGTATACCCCAAAATATGCAAATAAGAAAAGAAAATAAATGCATTGAAATAGAAATTACAATTGCAATCGACAACCCATAATTTGAATAAATAAATAAAAAAGAATCACAAGAATTTTTGCCTAAAAATTGTATAAAAGACTATCAAATTTCAAGAAATATTGTACATACGAGTTATGAATATATTAGATTTGAATAATTTGCTGAAGAGTTTTATGTCGAGCGAAAATTGCTAAATAAATGTATGAGAAGAGAATTGGTCCAAAATCTATAGGAGTACTTGTTGAGAAAAATTGGGCTAGGAAAAGACACCATGTAGAGAGATTATATTGTAGTTATTCTATTATTATTATTATTATTATTATTATTATTATTATTATTATTATTATTATTATTATTTACTAAAAAATATTTGGTCTTTTTTCAAATTGGGGGTAATCAGTAATGTTGTACCCCCTTATACCTTAATGGCTCCGCCAGTGTCCTCAACTTGATTTTTATTTAATTTCATTAACTGCCCCGACATGTAATATAGCATGAACCCACCCAAGTAAGTGTATCAAGAATAGCTGGAGAGAGCTTGCACAAAGAATGCAGGAATCCAATAAAAGTAAAAAGTCAAAGTTGAACTAGAAACCATTAAGTAGCAGAAATGAAAGATGGAACAAACTTACCCTTGATGACAAGCGCCGCATTAACAGCTGCATCAAACTCATACATTGTAAAAGTTGGTGGACAATCCAAAATTTTGTCACCGGGTTCTAATACACATCTGGAGGATCAATTGAAACAAAGACACACAAATCAGAACTGAAAACCAGAAATGAAAATTAAAACACAAACCTTTAGAAAGGACTGTGCTACAAACCGCATAATCAAATCAATAAGTTCATCTGCACCACACCCAGCAAGAATATAATCAGCTTCTAGACCAGAATCTTCAGCAAGTGCAGCTCGCAATCTACGGCTTTCAGGGTCAGGATAAATATAAGGGAATTTTATGGAACCCAGAGCTTCAAAACCTACAAGAGATTTTTAGTTTGATAGTAAAACCATGCTAAATGTAAAATAATGCCTGCACAACAAGGAATAAAGGTTTACAAACAGTATTATAAGAAAAAAAAACAAGAATTCATGCAATGTTAGCCATACCTCTGGAGGCGGGCCATATGGATTTTCATTTGCATCTAATTTGACAATGTCCTCGGGCTTCCTTCCAAGGCGAGTAGACAACACCTGCACACATAAAATTAATGTTTAGAACGAAGGACTCTTGGTAATCATGATTTTTCCAAAAAAAAAAAAAAAATACATTCAACTAACAAGTTCATAACTTCAAAAACCAAAAGAATTAACCTAAATCAAATACTCAAATTTTAGTTCGTCCTTTGTGAATGCGCAAAGGAACTTCTAGTGCGAATAGAAGTGAAGAAACCATAAACAAGATCAGTAGTCAACAGTTGGCTAACAATATCATATCAATGACAAGCCTATTTTTTTATGTGCCTACTTTGTCCTGAATTATACTGGTGAAGAAAATATTTTTCATGACTTCCAAGAAAAAACACAAACCAACGGAGAGAATTTAAGTTTCATGTGTTATTCTCCTTTTGTTCATCAAGATGAAAAGCTTAATTGAATAGTAAAACATGTGTGTGTGTGTGAGTTTTGACTTTTATTCCAAAGACGATTATAAGTGACAGAATTCTTCACACAATAAATAATAAAACAAAAGAAAATTAAGCATAAGGATGCACAGAGCCTTAACCTTTTACGACAGAAAAAGAAAATGAAACAAACACTCATCTTAGTCAAAATATACCACCAGAAAAATGCAGTTTTGTAAAATCGGCCTAGGCGCCCCTAGGCCGAACCGATCTTGCCTAAATCGGTGAAAAACAATCATTTCGGGCAAAAACAGGCCTAGGCATCCGGCTAGGCGATCGAAAATCGGGCCTAGGCGCCGCCTGGTGGCCAAAAATCAGTCAAAATTATAAAAAATAAAAAGATAGTACAATTCCTAGGCGGCCCAGGCGCCAGGCATTAGCGCTAAGCGATTTATGCAACCTTGAAAAATGTTATATCTCATTCACCGCATCCTTGAACTGAACTACATGGTCAATCCCTCTAAATCCCGTTGCAAAACTCTCCCTTAGCAAAGCACACTATAATCACATCATATGACTGTAAACAGAGATTAGAAGGGATACTCAAATACGCAGTTTCTATTTTAGCGCCCATAGATTTAAATGAAGAGAACATAAGAAAATGTCAACAAAAGTTTCATAAAGAAATTGAATGGTCCGTCAGCATTCAAGGTATTTTGAACAATGATATAGAGTCTATGACCTTGGAAAGCTTGCACATAGAAGGCTGAGCTGCAATGCTCTAAACTAACACTGGATTGTATAGCTAAGAACCCAAAAAAAAAATCACTTTGATCAAACACTTTGAGTGCATTTCATTTTGACGTAGTTTGTTAGTTGTTTCATGTTCTTGTAATGCTATTCTGAAATTTATAATCTAACAATGATAATGGTGATGGATGAAGAAATTGACCTCGAAAGGTAGAATAGGCTGATATGGGGACAATTTACGGAGGTGGGGTCGAATGAACGAATCCCCAGTCAACGAACAGCCGCCTTCCTGTTGGCTTTCCTCTTTCACCGGCACGGCGGAGGAGGAAGCCGGCGGGGTCATAAATGTAATTGTACCCCGCCTCAGCTTCCCCTCAAATAAACAGCTGGGATTTGGTTTTCGTCTGTCTACGAAACAGGATGAACTCTGACAGAACAAATCAATCACGCCCATGTACGTTTAATTTCAGTCCTGGCTGCAGAAATAAACAAATTTAACCAAATATACCAATTGAAAACCAAAATAATAAAATGGTAAATAAATAGTAGCCTCGAAATGTTTGCATAAAAGTGTAAATTCATACCTTACAATGTATGAAAATGCTGAACCCTAAACCCTAAATGGCTGCGGCAGTTGGTACTTGGTGGTAGCAGTTAGTAGCACAAGATATATTCATTAAGTGATTGCGTTGAATTTTTGGTAAGTACCAAAATAAAGAAGACAAGATTCTTGCACCAAAACACACACGCACAGTTTAATGTTCTTCTGTAATAAAAAAATAGAAAGGGGCGTGGAAGAAGTATGACCGAATATCACTTTTGCCTAAAAAATTGGAGCCCAATGATTTATTTTTGTAATGGGTTAGATGTACAAAAGCAAAAAAGAATGGGTCTAGAGAATGTAGGCCCAGAACATTAAAGGGTTTTCTACGTGCCTTGTTCTGTGATGGGCCGCCAATATATTGAAATAAACTCTACAGTTTGGTCATTTTATTTTTCGTAGCATAATACCATTTGGGTCGGGCCAGAACTTGATCCGATAATGGGCTTGCATGTATAAACTCTAGGACATTGTGGAGAGGTATAAACGAATCATAACACTGTTCAAGATTATTTAAATTTTATTGAGTTTCGAAGCTTTTGTTTAAATTTGGTTTGATTAGTAATCAAGTCAAGTTCAAACAAGCTTTAATCGAACCGAATACGAATCGAATTCGAGTAATTTAATATATTGAAACATATATTATTCTTTTTTTAATAATCGAGTTGAGCTTTTACATTTTATCAAACAAAAAAATAATATGTTTAAGCTTGTTTCATTATGCTAACGAACCGAATTCAAATGAGATTTTAACTATCAATCTCGAATCGAATATCGAAGTAGTTTGATTCAATCAACACTATTGGGAGTTCAAAATTTTTGGGCTCCTTTAACTATAATGACGCGGGCTTCATGTGTTATTTCACATGAGATAATTTATCGACTTGACTACAATAGCCAATACCTTTTTAAAGAGTTTACAAATAGTGAAATAGGATCATTCATACTGTAACTGTAAGCCCAAAAGAAAAATAAAATAAAAATCCACCCAAAGAGTGAAGAGTCGATTCTTAAGAAGCAACTGGTACGAAATGCTACAAGATATTCTTGAGCTGCTTTCTTCTTGTTACAGAATTTACGTATATATACATTCAATTTCAGTACACATTTAGGCGCCAAAACTAACTAAAAAAATTCGACTAGCTGAACATATCTGGCTGTATTTTTCTCATCAGCTAAAATAAAAGAATTTAACTCTAGGAATTTGGCAATCAATTTCTGGGACTATCAAGCTTTGATAATTCAGCACTTGTATCCTTATATGCCATGCCATGCAAGCCTGATTTCTGAAAGAAGAACAAAACTTCGAATTAACGGTGTGGCCTTCTGCTCTCCTCCAGAACTTGGGACTCAGAAATTCTGCTCCAGGTATCATACAACATGTATTTCCTCCAGAATCGGTGGCCGAGATCCTCCGAGTCGAAATTGCGAAACCGTGTGACATCTCATCCAGCACCTTCTCCAAACCGTCAACTCGTTTCTCCAAGGAACTCATTCCTTTCTGAGAACTTCCAATGAATCTCTGAGTAAGAAATGTAACATGTCCATATCAGTACACGCCTCATCAACATACGTACTCATCAAAGTAATCCGACAAATTACTTCACAAACATAAGCTAAACGCCTAAAACGAGTTAACTACAAACTTACAAATATTCCTTCACATTTGTTTCTATTTTACAAATTGCGTCCTCAAGATGGGGCTATCCATTATGTAAATGCGAACCTCAATGGGGGTGTTTGTAATACAATAATGGGGTTGGGGTTTTTTGTAATAACATTACCTAAGGGGTGGATTATTTTGTAATTTACCATAAAATAAATTAGAGTATCACAAGAGAGAGAGATAATATGTGCTCCCACTGATTTTAGGTAGGTAAAGGGATGATTAAAAAAAAAGTTCTGGAAAATTACGAAAAACCTTGAAATTTTGATCATTTCTTACATTTCCCCCTTCATAAGCAAAAAAATTCAAAAACCCTAACATTTATAGAAATTATTACCGTTACCTTCTAAAATTTGAGACAAAATCAAACCTCAAGAATTTTTGTAATTTTCAAGAACCTCTGGGCTTTGTTGTAACTATCCCAAGCCTCGATTTTGTAATTATCCCTTTAGGTAAATAAAGCAAAAACCATCCAAAACATTGGGTTCACAGATTCAGGGGAACAATATGTTTTAGGACAGCAACATCACATATGGGAACATTAGGTAAAATAGAACAGTTTTACGGTACTCATTAAGAAAACATAATCAAACAATCACATGAGAAGAGACACTCATTAGTACCTGAAGGAGGTCCAACAAATTGGATTGCTGGTTTTCAATCTGCAGTAGTTGTTTGCGAATTAGAGACAGGTCCTCAAACTCTTTTTGGTCCTCAAATTCATCTTTGATAGCATATCCATCAGCCATGTCCAAATTTTCATTACAGTTAAAAGGAACCACTCGGGACCTAAAGTTTTTCTTAAAATTCAGTTTACTGGAACTGGAAATACACGGCTTAATGTCCTCATTTTCTATAACGCTCTTCTGACTGCTGGTTGAAGAAGAATAAATAGACACGGGTGACCTTGTCGGCACCATTTTCCTCGGTTTGGGGGTTTCCAAGCCCATATTGCCAGGACTTTCTAAAACCAGAACAGGAGGCTGTCCACCGCTGTTGTTATCTGATTGAACATAAAAATAAGGTTAATGCCAGAAATCAGCACTTCAAGTGCAATAACTTTCTCCGATAAGTTTAAGACGACGCAATATAGTTGGTAGATGGTCGAAATCCACACGGTTATACAGAAACAATGTATTCTGCTAAATAAAGAAAAACCTATACGAGAAACAACATATCGTTGCCATTATTTCAAATCTCCAACTAATAATAAGGGATTTCATGATTAACTCCCAGCTAAATTATGGTCTCCTACTAGCCAAAGTATAATTATAGCTTCTGATCTGAAAATGTAAATCTTTCTACAAACTGGACTTACTAAAATCACAACCATTTATATTGAGTTTGTACCTGATATTGGAGTGGATTACATCTACAAACAATGAATACATGATATGATCTCAAAAACAAGAGGCCGGCATAGTGATACTCTACCATCGCTTACAAATCAAAATCTGATCCCAAAATTTTACACTATGTCTTCAATTGAGGGAAAACAAAAGGGAAAACAGAGAAGATAAAATTGTAACAGTAAAAACAGAAACGAATTTACAGTTACCTTTTGGCGATGGCACATCTTCAGATAGGCCGGGAAGATCCTTCCACATCTCTAATGCTTGATTCATCCTCTCCCTCACAAGCTTTACCTATTACAGTAAAAAAAACAATTAATCCACATTTTTTACTGTTTGCACATTTTGCAGAAAAACAAGAAACAAATTGTGAGGAAAGGTTTTAGAAATAAAATAAAAGCTTTACCTTATCAAATTTCCTGCCATCTAAAGCAGCGACGCAAGAATCCTTAAATTCCGCCGCCAAATTTCTCTCCGCGACCATCGCCACCTTCTCCAAAACCTCCGCCGCCGCTTTTCTCGCCGCCCAATCGTCACTGCTCAAGAACTCGACCACCGTCGAAACCACAGAGCTCAACAAACTCTTACTTTTCACGCAACCAGAGCCCACAATGCTACCGACAAACAACAGTAAAGCAGGCTTCGCCTTACAACTATCACTCTTTACCAACTTCAAAACCCTCGGCAGAAGCTTCCTCAGCTCCGGCGCGTCCGGCTCTGGCGCCGCCTCCACCGCCGCGGAGAGGCAGAGCGACGCGCCGATCTGGGCGTTCACATCTTGCTCGTGGAAAAGCGCGTCCACGAGTGGCTTCAAAATGACTGTAAAAGGCGGAGAGTTTACGTTAGTAGCTATGGACGAAACGGCGTCGACGCAGGCCGCTCGGACGGCGGAGTCAGGGTCACGTAGGCGGCGGAGGACGGTGGAGATCATCCTCGAAAGATGGGGCGACAAAGCGTCGCCGTGAGCGGCGGAGAGGACGCTAAGGAGACGGACGCACTGACGGCGGACGGGGATTTCTCCGACGAGTCAGTGGCGGAGAGGCAGCTTAGAAAAGGCGCGAAAGCGTCATTTGGGAGCGATTTAGCTATGCTTTCGAGTTCGTTGGCCGCCATAGAAAGCGTGTCTCTGTCTGAAAGCTTGTTTAGACAACTGTTTACTCGCGTTTTAAGCTCGCCGGATGTTTGTTTTGCAAGACCCATTTTTTCCACACAGAAGCGAAAATCGACGTATCCCGTGGCGGTGCAGGCGGTGGCATACGGCGAGAGCAGAAGAAAGAGAGGTGTAAATAGAGAAGATGATGAATTGGGAAAGACGAAAAGGGATTGGTTTTTATATGTTGAGGAGAGAACGTGCGTAGTAGTAGGGACAAGGGAGTCAAATTGTATTTTTTTTTTTTGGTTTATTTTTATTTCCTTTTTTAATTTTTAATTTGGGTCGAATAAGAAAAGTATGCAAACTGCATTGGAAATGGAAATTATAGTGATATTAAATTATTTACCAAAAGTTTTCTTCAAAAAAGATTTATTTACCAAAAAGTGAAAAGTGGAAATCTTGTGCCGAAAATTTTGTACTATTTTAAATCGTGCTTGCGTAAAAATTGGGGACCAGTCTTGAGGAAATAAATGAACAACGTTAACAGTGCAAAAATTAATTAGGTACTCTGGACCTAATTCTCATATGAAGTAATTATATTTTATTCAAGGACGGTTATGCTTGGTTTATTTTTTTTTTAGGGATAATTAGAAAAAACCTCAGGTTAAAGCTAATTACAAAATGCTCATGAGGTTTTCAAAAATTACAAAAAACAACCTTGAGATTTGATTTCATCTTATATTTTACCTTCTTCATAAAGCAAAGAAAAATTCAAAACTCCCCGATATTTATAAAAAATTACAAATGCGCCCTTAAATTTAATACATAATCAAACCTCGAGGTTACTTTTTATAATTTTAAAATATTTTTGGATTTTTTTGTAATTAGTTCAAATCTTTGGGTTTTTTTTTTGCAATTATTTCTTTTTATTTTTATTTCGATAACCCAACTTCTAATCTTAGGTCGGATTATACTCGGTAACAACTCTAGGTCTCTTATTGATGCCGAAAAGTGAAAACATATGTTGTGATGAGGTAATAATAGGAGGGTGACGCTATTCACACCCCCAAATTTGATGAATACACTCAAATCCATATAATTGCAAAAATACCATTAACTTAAAAGACTATATTACCCTTACTTAAATAAACTCTAAATACACCCCCATCATTCACCCACATTCTTCTTATTCTTAAACAAAGTTGAGTTTTTTTCTATAAACACTAGATTTTTCCAACACCCAAATTATTGCAGATATGGACAATAAAGTATTCATATCCCCAAATAATGAATGTATATTCTTAGTTTATAGCATAAAATATGTTATTTTCAAATTTTCAGGTTGAAAAATATTGTCGCATAGTAGCGATCTGGCGCTTGGCACACGATCACGCACTATGACAAAAATCCATCGTATCATCGTGTCATGTGGCACAATGGCAAAAATTTATTCATCCACGTGCCATCGTGCCATGCGACATGATGGCAAAAATGTCATTGTGCCATCGTGCCACCTAGGGTTTTTTATGCAAGGGTAAAATTGGAAATTATGAAGGGTGTATTTAGTAATTACGTTATATTTTAAAAAGTGGTGGGGGGGTAAATTTAATAAGTGGGTGGGTGTATTCACCCATAATAGGACAAGATAGTTCAATTGTCTATTTTAATTTAATATTTTATTTTGTATTAATATTATAAATCATTCTAACTATACGATTGCCGCGAAGACATTTAGAAACTAAGGTCTCATGTATTTATATTTTTAGTGAGAATTATTTTCAATTTAGATTGAAAATTTGGTTTTGAATTGATTCCTACGAGATTGTTTTTGGATTGGTCAATGAAAATATAACATAATTTATTTGGTTGAATAATTTTTACGAGAATTTAAATATTAAATTGCGTGATAAAAATGAATTATGCTTGTCATTTGTTCTACAATTTTTTTATAAGTTTATGTATAAAATGACTTATGAAGTTAATAGCGGTAAGAGTCCACTTCAGTATGTGGGGTTTAAAGAAAAAAAAAAAAAAGTCCACTTCAGTATTTATGTAATTTAAAATATGATATTCTTTTTGCAAGATTTATAGGGGTATTTAAATAACTATTGCCATTTAAAAATCAATTTAACCAAATACCGTAAAAAAAAAAATTTCAAACTTAGGTGAAAACAAAGATCATCACATCATTTTTTTTACTTTTTCTGCAAAATCTCTGCGAAAAAGCGAGTTGGTGATCTTTGTCTTTGACAGCCATGAATGACTTTTTTTTGAATTTTTCCTCGGAAAACAATGATACCATCATTGTTTTCTACTTTGTCGAGTCGACAGAGAAAACAATGATGGCATCATTTGTTTTGCGTGGAAATATAATTCTGCCCCTGTTTTCTTCCTCCCACATTTTCCACCATCCCTCCACCTTCTTCTCTCCGAAATGAAAGCAGTATGGTCCTCCCCCTTTTTTATTTTTATTTTCAAATTAATTAGAAATTATGTGTGTAAACATTTAGTATATTTAAGTGTAGAAAATTAACTTTAAGGGTTTGAACCATTGCCGGTTTTTTTTTTTTTTTTTGTGTTTTGGGTACTTTTGCTTAATAATATTTTGGGGGTTCTTTAAAAAATTTTGATGATAGGGTTCTGCTTAAAAAAAATTAAAGGGGAGTGTTGTCGGGAAATTTTCCTGCGTGAAATTTGTTGCTTGGAAAAATTTCCGATGGCCGAATTTGGTTGCGGAAATTTTTTTTGGCAGGAAAAAAATTTAAGAAATTAATTATTGTATCCTAATTTTAATTTTTTTACATATTTTATAATTGCGAATGAGCCGACTATATTTGCGAGACGGACTATATTTTTCCTGGTAAGTTTTTATATTATGGTTTTTTTTAAATTAATTGTTTTCAAATCGAGTTTATATTTGAAAAGTTAGTATATTTGTTAATTAATACCCTTAATTTATTGTATTCAATGTAGACATGTCATCACAAAATATAGATATTATTGTATATTTTGGAGGACAAATTGTACAAGATGGGTTGACAATATCTTATGACCGTGGTCCAAATATAATTCATAGATGTCTCGGATGACAAAGTTGGATGAATTGATTAGAAAACTATACTTATTAAATATTGATAGTAACTATTTGATTGAAGTTGTTCGTTAAGTATAGTTAAATCATTCACGGTTAATACCATAACTAGTGACGAGAATTTATGGTTTTTCTTTGATCCGATTTGAAATTTCATTTGTCGATGTATATGTTGAAACGGAACAAATACAAAATATAGCCATATCGAGATATCGAAAGGAATCTGAATATTCTCAATATGTGTCCTTATTAAGAGATGAAAATATTCCGGATATTGGGGGTAGTTAAGGCGTATAACTTTGGAGGTGATTATGTTCCTGGATGTTGGTGCTAGTTAAGATAAATCTTAGAGCTAATGTTGGACATGATGTTGGGGTAGTTTTGTGCAACCTAATTTGGGAGATCATAATGTTCATGATGAAAACGTGGATGTTGAAAGAATGCGGATCACTCACCGGTGATAGCCACGCGTGAATCAAGAACGTGTTGATTGAAACAATCATGTGACGAAGAACACGAAGATAATAATGACGATGATAATGATAGTGTAGAATTTCGATTTTGATGAAATGTATAATGAACAAGGCAGAGAATACCTCACAACAGGATGAAGTCCCAATTCCTCCCGCCCGCACATGACTATTCTGAGATGGGTCGTATCGTCTTCGTCCTATCATTCCATTTTTAGTATGGCATATGCGAGAGATCCTGTAGATTCTTCCTCGATGTTATTGGCGTTCATATTACGATCCCGAGAAAGGTGTGCTTGAAAAAGGAATGGTGTTTAAGGATAAGAAAAGACTACAAGTGTGTGTGAAAGATTATTCTGTGCGGTTTGCAAGGCGAGAGTCTACCGCGTCGTAGAGAAGCGACAAAGTTGTGGAAAGTTGAATGTTGTCATAGCACACACCGACCTGGTATGTGATTGAGTCTTGAGCAATCTGAAAACCAAAATCGATTATGGAAGATTACAAGATATGGTGGTGACCACACATGTCTAATTAATGAGATTTCCATTGATCATCGAAATATGTGTAAAAATATGATTGCACGTTTGTTGGTGGGTAGTGTTCAATGTGATCCAGGGTGTCTTTATCAAACATGCCCAACAAAAGTAAAGGAAAAATATGGATGGGAAATATCATATCACAAGGCATGGCATGGCTTGAAACGTCAAGGAGAATGCTTATGGCACTTGGGAGAGTTCGATTAGAATGTTACCAAAGTACATGGGTGCTTTTTCTGAAAATGGAATCCTGGGGACCTTTGTTGAGTGGGTTCATAGAGAGGTGGATGTGCGCGTATCCGAACACTATTTTATGTGTTTTGGGCATTCAAACCATGTGTCGAGGGGTTCAAACATTGTCGAAAAATCATCGTGTTGATGGAACTCATGTATATTGCAAATACAAACACAAGTTGTTGATTGCCGGGGTTTTAGATGCTAACAATATGATATTGCCCCTTGCTTTTGCCATAGTGGATGAAGAAACATATGGTTCTTGGAGATGGTTTCTTCACATGCTTTCTACGCACATAGTGCGAGTGCGGGATGAAGTGTGTATTATCTCTCGATCGACATCGTGGTCTAATGACGGTACCAAAGGGGAGAACCGGACTTTTCACCACCTCGTGGTGCTCATCGTTATTGTCTCGGACATACATTCGAACTTCAATAATAAATTCAAAAATGTTGTCTTGAAAGATTTAGTGTGGCAAGTAGTGCAGTGCAGTACAATGTAAGAAAGTTTGAACTAAAGATGGAACAAATTAAGGCACATAACGAGGGGGCTTATGCATGGCTTCAACGACATGATCCAACTAAATGGACACTTGCACACGATGGGGATTGCGATGTGGTATAATGACTACTAATTTTTAAAGTGCATCAATGGAATGTTAAAAGGTGCACGTCGTCTACCTATCACACGGCTATAGTTGAGATCACATTTCATAGAATGGTCAAATATTTTATGGATAGGCAAGCATCCGGTTACGAGAATGTTGGGTAAGAACCAATTATGGCGGATCACGTAGCCAGGCAATATGAAAAGGCACGAGAGACAGTCAATCGATTTGGTGGTCAAAACGTTTGATAGTGGTGAACAATATGCACAAAAAGTTACGACACGCCATTTAGTTGGTGGGAGACATCGAGTCAACGTTGTTAAATTGAGTACCAGTGCGGTTGTGGAAAATGGAGGGAGTATGGTATACCATGCGCGCACGTGATGCGGTGTGCGGGCATTATCGAGTCAACGCATGTCCGGTTTTGTTAATCCATATTCTGAAGATGGCATCTTACATCGCAACATATAATGCTAAATTTGAACCATTGCCGGATGAAGATTAATGATCCTCCATCTTTTGAGATCACACATAAGATGAGAAAAGACGCCTCGTAGGCGTGGTCGTGAAGTTACTAGTAGAATTCATGGTGAGATGGATATGCCACAAGAACGGGCCAGCGGAAGCACGAGCTAGACAAGTGTTTTAGTATGTTATGTAATAGTCTAGAACTTTCTAATGGTATGTTTATGTAATAGTTTAGAACTTTCTTTAATGGTATGTTTATGTAATAGTTTAGAACTTTCTTAATGGTATGGTTATTGAAATAGTCTAGAACTTTCTTAATGGTATGATTATTGTAATAGTCTAGAACTTTCTTAATGGTATTTTTATAACAAAATGTATATTATGTATGCTTTTCTTAATGTCGGTATTATCTAAAATGTTTACTTTTTACTTGTTGTTCATGTCTTGTAATGCCCTTATTAATACGTCTTTTTTTGTACCGGATGGATCCTACTACTCGTGTTTACGGTCCTCGCGGGAGAGATGTTTTGACTCGGCCCGGTCTACACATCGTTCGAGGATGTGTTAGCGGGGCGTGTGGGCGTGACATTGTCAAAAAAGAGTGGTGCGGGCGCTTTTTGGAAATTAGTTCGCACAAGAGGATTGCACCTCGAGTAGTGTATTATTTACATTTAATGGGTCTACACGGTGTTTATAGTTGTCGATCTATGGAGATTGACAACCATTTGATTACTGACACTCGTGGAGAGATGGCGTCCGAGACACACACAATCCATTTTCCGTTTGGGGAGACTACTATTACCTTACAGGATGTGGCATGCATATAAATCTTCCTATAGATGGATATCCTGTTACGAGGGGTTGGATCCTGACACGAAAGGCGAAGAATTACAAGACTATTGTTACCATTACTTGGTTTTAGGCCACGGCCATCGAGTTTAGGGGTGCAAAGTTGTCAATATCAGCAATTGGGAGGTTTTTGACTAATAATGAGGTGAATGATGACACAAACGAAGACTTTGTTGTGAGATATGCACGCGCATGTGCATTGACCTTGATAGGAGATGTGATGATGCCAGGTTCCAACGGGGTTGCGGTCCTACTATATATTTGAGGCACTTGGAGGATCTTCGTGTGGTTTCGTCATTTAGTTGGGGAGTGCGCGATTCTATCTCTAGGCTATATCGTGAGTTATGCGGTGCATCACAACGAGACGCCAAGATTATTGGCGGACCAATGCACTTCTCGCACGCGATTCCGCAGGTATTGTGCATGACAAAGGCGGGTCCGTCTAGTTACGTGCATCGATTTTCGATTGACACGGTGGTTATTATGTCCCCCGAGCCAAGACACACACAAGGACCTATCCAGTTTACACCGGATATAGGTCCGGTACCATTTACACAATCATTCACAGATTTTCTTGGTTTGGATTTGGGACATCAGTACACCATACCATATCCCGAGCCTCCAAGACATGCCACCGATCGACGTGCATATGATACATCACCCATTCCGTATCCGTCATTTTCATCTATGCATGATGATAGACGTTTTCAGACTCCGCGACTCCAGATGAGGAGAATGTTACTCCACCACCACCGAGTAGAAGACGGAGCAGGCGAGAGAGGAATAGACGTACTTGTGGCACTGGAGGACATTATGATACTTATTTTCATTAGAACAAAGGGTTGGACATTAGATAATTTAATTAAATATTTGGACAATGATTAATGGTTGTATGAAATTAAGTAATTTAATTTAATTAGTTTTATCAGATATAGTCTTATCGGCTTTGCAAAGTGATAGGTCTTGTCATTAACTCTTTATCAAATATCGACTTTATGCGGATGTTTAGTCTTGTCGATTGTACCTTATCGACTTTATGCGGTTGCTGCAATGTTTCGATTTAACTTATCGACTTTGCGGTGATATGTCTTGTCAAAATTATTTTATCAGTTACAAATGGTCTATAAATACATGCTCAAACTTACCACAAAATATACATTGCTTCTGAAACTATTCTCATCTACCACAATAACATAAATTTTCTTACATTGATATCATATACATATTCAAATGGATGAATTCAATTGGTCTCCTCTACCACCCCCACGAAAACCAAATTCTCAGTTATTGCAGACATTATATAATGAAAAAAAAACAAAATGGACGTTGCCGATGGACATCATCCTCGCCGATTCTCTTCTAAGCGAGATGAGCAAGGGGAACTGGGTTGTTGGTGAAGAAAACAACAGTGTTTCGATAATGACGGCTAGAGCTATTCTAAAAGGAACATTTGATTGCAACTTTAAATATGCAGAAGTAAGTCAACGAGTGAAACATCTTCAAGCTCGTTACACCTTGTTTGCCAAAATGTTGAGCACACCGGGTGTATACTGGGATCGCAAGCTGAATTTTGTGCACGCAACGGCAAAAGACTGGGTTTCGTGGCACGCGGTAAATTAAATATTATTATGTTAATCTCTTTTTGTATAATATTTAGTCTTTGTTCTACGTAAATTTAGCGACTCATATTTTTTTTTTTAGGTTGATGAAATCGTTACTCCAGGATGCTTATATGTTATAGGGAGAACCTTTATTTGACAAACTGGAAACACTTTTCAAGAAACCGGAGCCAGAGACACAATGCTCAAGCAATTTTCCGGCTCACCCTCCGCGTTACTTGCCACCAAAACCTAAGTTTGGAGATAATTTTGAGCAAGGAAGTTCTTCACGCCATGAATGATGTTTAATATTCCATTCTAGTACGATTTTAAATTTTGTGATTTTCAGTTGTTTTTAAATTATGTCATTTAATTATGTTTTTACATTTTGTAATCGGCTTCTAGGGTTTGTTATGTAACCGGGTTGTAATGAATTTGCTATTTTATATTCCGGAAAATGGTGTATGCATTTTAGTGATTTTTACAAAAATATCCTAAAATTTTAAAAAAAAACACAAAACAGAGATTGTATCTCTGTTTTCAATATTAAATTTTTTTAAAAAAAAAGTTGATTAGAAAACAGAGTTCCAACCTCTGTTTTCTAAAGAATTAAAAAAAAAAACAAAAATTTAACGTCTGATTTTTGTTTTTAGAAAACCTATAAAACCCGAGAAAAGCGGCGTTCGATAGTTGTTTTCACCTAATTTCAATTTTTTTGCGGTATTTTGTTAAATTGATTTTTAAATGGCAATAGTTATTTAAATACCCCAGATTTATAGGGCAAAATTGCATTTCGATTCTTTAAGTTGGCTTAAATATACTTTCGAGTCCTCTATAGTTTATGGGCGGCGTTTGACAACTACAACTTTTAAAAGTTGCACATTTGGTCTTATTTTTCAATTTTGGGGATATTCTATGTCTGGAATGCTGAAGTGTCAAAATTAATGCTTATGTAGATAGAATTTGGAGACATGGTGCTATTAGGAACATATATATGTGGCATAAAATTAGGAAAAATGATTTATTTTGTAAAACGATAATAAAATAAAATAGTTTAAAAGTTTTAAAAAAAAAATCTTAATTATTGAAAATTATATATAAAAATTAAAGAAAAATAAAAAGTAATTTAGGAATTTCATACTTAAAAAGAGAAAAGGTATTTAAAATTAGTGATGATAAAATAAAATAGATTACATCATATATATTATTAGTATTTTAATAAATCTAAATAATAATATTTAAAATTAAAATATTTATTTAATTTTAAATTAAAAATTGAATAAAATAGAGTATATTATAAACAAATAATTAAACTAATCATGTATACTTGAGTCCATTTTTATTTTGTCTAAATATATTATATATTATCGTGGTTGTTTTGCGAAAATAGGATATTTATTATCAATTTACTCTTCAATTTATTACATGTGGTAAGATTAAAAAAGTAAATATACGTCTATTTATACCAATTAAGCCACAACATTCATAATTTGCATCCAAATATTCTACTTTTAATCCACATAAGCATTAATTTTGTCATGTCAGCATTTTAGGAATAAGATGCCCCCAAAACTGAAAATAGGACCAAATGTCCAATTTTTTAAAAGTTAGTGGTTGTCAAGCGCTACCTCTAAAACATAGAGGATTAAAAATGTATTTAGGCCAATTAAAGGACCAAAAGTATAATTTTAACGATTTATAGGATTGTAAATGAACGTAGTGTCTGGCAACTATATAATTTGTGAACAAGATGATATGATTTTATCAAGACAAACATGAAAAAGCTCTTTAAAATGTGAACCGAGCTCGAGTTGAGCTCAAACTAGTTTAAAATTAAATTGATTGAATGAATATTTGGCAAATTAGCTAAAATCATTCCTAGGCTCGGTCATTTACAACCCTAAAAGTAATGTATGTGGTTGTTTTAGGATATATAGTTTATATTGTAAATGATAATGTATATAGTTGGCATTGATGAGTTCAGTAGTGTAATTTGAACGAAACGACGGAAGTAGTGATTGTAAGTGGTAGATTATGATTGTATATAGAGTTGAGAGTTGAAACTATAAATTTGAGATGATATTTATGGATAAGAATTGATATATTTATCCAAATTCAAATAGATCAAACAAAAATTATTTTGGATATTAGAATAGTATAAATTAAAATACAGATTAGAAAATGAAACCACACAAGGTAGTGATATAATTTGGCAAGCAAAGTAGTGTTTGCTTAAATAAAGTGATTAATTTCAACAAAGTAGTTGAGAATTATAAAGTTAGTAATGTTTGTAAAATGTTGTTAAAAAATATAATAAATTAAAAGAGTGTTTGGTAATCTGATAAGCTCTCTTCAATTTTTTTTTTTTTTTTTTGAGTTCAAGCTCTCTTCAAATTTTAAATAATAGATTGTGTAAATACACACACACACACATATATATATATATATATATATAAACATTAAATATTTATATTAATATTAATGTATACTAAATGCATACTTTAATTATAATATAAATACACGTAAATTTAAAAAAAACATATATATAAATAATTATATATTTATTTATTTGTACAAATATTTTTAAACTCTCTGGGTGGACTTTACGGTTTCACATGTTAGAAAAAATTCTCAACACTTAACGTCTCTCTCGGTAGTAATAAAGGTTGCTAATGATAGCAGATAGGACCGCTTGAGATCTCATGTTCCACTTTTCCTATTACACTCCTTACTCCATATATTGGATGAAAGACACGTGTACAATTGTGGCGCATCAACTTGTATGCGTGTCATTCATCCAATGCGAATGGAATATGGAGTGCAACAGAAAGTGGAATAGGAAATCTGGACTGTGAAATATGGGATGAGAATTCCTATTCCATTCCCTGATCCATATATTGTATGAATGACACGTGTATATGATGATGTCACAATTGTACATCATTAATTCAATATATGGAATAGAGAGTGAAACGGGAAAAATGAAATAGGAGATCTCAATCCATGAAATATATGCTACTTACCCATACATATAAGTATGTGTTAGTACAAATTTATGTAATACCAGTATAATTCCATAAGAAAATAAGAGTTCATTTTGTTGCAGATACCAACTTTTTTTTTTTTGAAAGATACCAACTTCTATTTGAAGAGTGTGTATTGCAGAAAATATCTATACACACACACACACATATATATGGAGAAGAAAAAAAAAAGTGAACTGAAATGATATAAATATCATTTTTGTTTGAAATTCAATTGAAAATAAGTGTTCATTGGCAACGTCATGGGCTCACATTTTTATCTTCAGAAAATAAGATAACATGCAACCTTCCAAGTCCCATAATAATATCAACAGTAACAACGATTAATTACTTGGAAGTTGGATATAGACTATTGACCATTGACCTTATCCATTGAATTAACTTCATGATCACACACCAAAATTTGATGTTCATAAATTTATTGTCACGCAAATCAAATAATTGAGGTGAGTAAATTTTTGTTAGTTCTTTTTGCTCTCCAAGATTTCAAATTTTAAACCGTAAAGCTTCAATCAATTCCACCAAACTATTACAACGAATTCACAAGTCACCAACCGTTTCTTTTCCCCATTTAATTTGCAAAAATTAATAGGGGCTACTATTAAATATCATAATTCATAAACAACACTACCTCAAAAAAAAAATCTTAAGGTACGCTACTGATGCTTACCTTAGATTGAAATTTCAAATTTGTCCATTTTTATGGTAATAGTTTTGTTGATTAAAGTACTAGTGTTTTACCCGTGCATCCGTGAGACCTCCATTTTATCTCCTATATTATAATAATTTTGATATATCTGTTTGATAAATGGTTTTATCACGATTTTGATGATTTTGATTTTACACCAAAACAATGGTTTTAAAGGTTGTCCAAATACTCCTAAATGATTTAAAATGATTTTAATATTTTCCAAGTATTTCTTCAAGTTTTATTTTCGACAAAATTGGACAACACTTTTAATGATTTTCTCATTAATGTATTTTTACACCAAAACAATGTTTCTAAATGTTGTCCTAATACTCCCGATCGGTCTAAAATATTTTCACTATTTTTCGGAGTATTTCTTGAAGTTTATTTTCGATATAAAATTGGATAACACTTTTGTTTTGAGGTCAACCGATCGTATATAGGCAACCCGCACGAAAGTTGAGGAAAACAGAAAACTTCATGTTTGCGAGAAAATAGTCGGGCAACCTTAGTCCCTATAGGGCAACCGGTCGCCCTATAGGGCAACCGGTTAGGTGCCGTCGGCCAATCGGCGACTATGGGCGACTGCACCATTACTGAGCAAAAAAAATCGAAAGCAGAACTTCACGTATTTCATTTTTTTGAGTGCGACCGGTTGTGGTTAGGGTCGACCGGTCGAGGTGCACGTCGACCGGTCGCCTGTGTAAATGTGTATTCTCTTTTTCAAACGTCTATTTGTGTGCGGCCAAATGTCATCTGCAGTTTGATGAAAAAAATGTAACCGTTGTCAAGTGAGACATCTTTTCCTTAATTTGTGGGGTTGATTTCTAACTGACTCTTTTCTTCATTTGTCTTGCAATTTTTTACGTAATTAATGTCCCCAAGAGGAGCCTATCATGTACAAGACATCTTCTATAAATAGAGGAAAAATTGAAGCAACAAAATATGAGAGAAAACTACAACACAACAAGATATACTCAAGAATACACTTGTTCTTACATTGTCTTATTTCTTATTGTAATTTGCCTAGCTATTCACTTTCACATTCTTGAGGTCTAGGCTTTTCTTGATTACACTTGCACTCTATTGTATTATCAATTATCGAGTTGTAATCTTGAATTTGGATAATCATTCAACACAAGATATCCTTGTGAGTGTTCTTGTGGTAAGAACACACTTGGTGATCTAGGTGTTAGGTGTAAGAAGATTGTGGTAATCTTCTTGTTGAGGTGTTGAAGAATTTGGTATTCTTCAAGGTTGAAGATTGTGGTAATCTTCACAAGGTGCCGATTGGAGATTGTGGTAATCTTCAAGTGAGATTGTGGTAATCTCAAAGGTGGTGTTGAAGAAGAGTGTGGTGCTCTTGAAGGTGTTGTTGTAAGTTGGTGTTGTATTAATTTGTGGTAAATTAATAAAATCTTTTTCTTTTTGAAATCCATCCCTGGATATCTTGGGGTGGTAGAGGATTAGGCCCTAGGTGGGTTGAACCTCTTTAAATCGACGCGTGTTGTTTACATTCCGCACCTTTATTATTGTGTTTGAGCATTTGGTTCGAAAAAGAGGGCGAAATCGAAAGATGGAGATAATCTATTCACCCCCTCTAGATTATCGTAGCCGCTTGGACTTACAAGTGGTATCAGCCAAACTCTTTGGCAAGCTCGTTTCACATCGCGAGTGAAGAGAAACGATCGTCGGCTACTGAACGAAGCTCATCTTTCCGGCACCTCCACCACCAAGCCACCTCGGTTTGATTCCAAAAATTTTATATTTTGGAAAGAAAGAATGGAATGATATTTACAAGGTTGCGGGTTTGATATTTGGAACACTTGTCATAAATGGAGAATTCATTCCGATAAAAGATACACCACACACCTCCAAAGGCTTCAAAGAGCTCAATGATGAAGAGAAGAAAATCATCTCCTTAAATGGTAAAGCTCTTAATATTTTACTTTGTTCACTTACCACTTTGGAATTTGATCATGTTGTAGGTATTCGATCGGCACATGAAGTATGGCAAAAATTAGAAGCCATCTATGAAGTATATGTAAATGAAAGGAGCAACTCAAAAGCATCTACTTCACAAATGGATACAACATCAAATCCAACAACATGGGATAAACCTTCTACAACCTCCCATGATGAACAAGTTGAACAATGCCTCATGGGCATCGAAGAAGAAAACGAGGTAAGTTCTAAACCCTCTACTTCTTATGACAATGAATTGCAAAATGAATATAGTGATTTGCAAAATGATTATGATGAGCTACAAGATGAATTCCAAAACTTACATGTTAAATACAAAAATTTGAAAAAGGAATTCATTGTTTTGAAAAATGATAAGGATAGTTTATTTACTTCCTATGAATCACTATCATGTGCTCACACCACCACTCTTGATAAGGTTAGAAACCTTGAGAAAGAAAATAGTACTCTTGTTGAGGATATAAATTGCTTAAAAAATGATTTATCTAAATCCAACTTGAGTCCGATAAGATGACCGATATTGTTGATTGTTGTGATAAATCGAAACTAGAACTTGATCATAAGCTAAGGGTGTCAATCACATGAAAAAAATCAAGTCTCTAAGCACATTGGTCATTATGCTCCTAGAATTATTACATGTTTTTATTGCGGTAAAAAGGGTCATACGGTAAATACTTGTCGGGCTAGAAATAGCTCTAATCATTATTGGAGACCTAAAAGTCTCAAAGCTAATCCTAAAGGACCCAAACACTTGAGGGTACCACAAAATAATGTTTTATTAGGTACCCGTCGGAATAATGATTAAAGAAAATTCATACCGCCAAGAAGGCATCAAATGACCGTTTCATTTGATCAAAGAAGGAGAAACTATTTTCGATAAAGCAAATTTCCAAGAAGAGGATATACTCAAAAATGGGAAGAACACAATCCTTGAAATGGCTAAGACATCATCAATAAGATGATTTTCAAAGAGGAAGAGACCATCAACAATGGGAAGGTAACAAACCTTGAAATGGAGTAATCAAAGAAGTCATCATCAACAAAATGACTTCTCAAGGGAAGATATCATCAACAATGGGAACGGCACAACCCATGGAAAAGGCGTAATTGGTAACCCGTATCTCCCCATTCAAATATGCATTTCATTTGTCTATTATGCATGTTTTTATTTGTGTCTTATTTGCAAAATGAGTTTCCATATATTTATTTTAAAATTAAGGTCTTCAATATATATTTGTGGTTTTAAAATATTTTGAAAAGAAGACCTTATATGATGTTTTTTTAAAAAAAAAAACTCTTGTGCATTTTTAGACTCAAGTGGTTTATCATATCTTATACATTTTTATGGCATGAGCTTACTTGTGATATCTATTAGCCTACACTTTTATCATAATGATTTGTTCTAGATTTATTTTAAAAATTGTGTAGGATTTATATTTTTCACAAATGACCATCTACGTCATTATTTGTCAAGAAAGGCATAAATTATCGAGGTACGTTTACTTGTGTTATTCTTACTCTTATAGACTCGATATATGTATTGCCATGTGCCTATATGCTTGTTTTTTTCATAGTATTTCATACAAGTGCCATTAAGAGGATTTTTAGATTTTTTTTGAAAGGCACTATTCGATATTTGATTGCACATATTTGCTTTGTCAACTCTTGTTCAAATACTTTTTTAAATGAGGTCTCAACTATATGCTATCGGATTTTCAAATTTCAAAAGAGACCTTTTATAGCTTTCTTAAGCTTATTTGAACTTGCATGATCTATTAGACTCTTGATGATATTCTAAATGCATAGTATGTGTTTCTTGCTTCATGGTCTATATATATAGTGTCTATTTCTACTATGCTCTTATACAAGATATTTTGTGATTGATGATTGAGGCATGTTTTTATACTTGGGCTATTTTTTCTTGCTTATATAAGCGCCGGTAATGAGTTTGTTAAGTTGTGTAGATGAGAAATGAAGTACTCCAAATATTAGTTACCTCAAAATATTTGGATGTATATGTTCTATTGTGAACACCTTAGACAAATTGGATGCCCTATGATGATAGTAATGAAGTAGACAAAAGGGTATTCCGGAACAAACTCGATGACCAAGACAACATTGGTCAAACTAAGGCGAGGTTAGTAGCTCGAAGGTATTTTCTAGAAGAAGTTGTGCAAGATATTTTTCCAAGTTGATGCAAGGTGTACTTGAAATGAGCATGATGGGGAGCTCAATTTCTTGCTTGGACTTCAAATCATTCAATGCCAAGTAGATGGTTATATTTCAAAAGAACTCTTGAAGGAGTTAGGCATTGAAGAAGGAAGAATCGTCTCAACCTCTATCACTACCAATGAAAAGATTGACAAAGGTTGAGAAAGGCATGTCGGTTGACAAATAAATTCGAGGTATGTTCTCTTGTATTATTCCTATAGACTTGACATTCCATATGCCTTATGTCTATATGCTCGACTTCAAAAACTATCCCAACGAATCTTATTAAAGTGCCGTTAAAAGAAATTTTCAAATATTTGTAAGGCACTTCTTCTTATGACTTGTTTATCCAAAGCTTTAAAACGTTCTTATTTTTCGGGATAGCAAGTCCGGTGAAAATTATTCAAAATATAGTTCGTCATAATCGAACTAAACATATTGAGATTCGATATAATTGTTAAGGGATTGCGTGTTTTAACAAAAACTTGAGATGTGTTTAATTCCGTCTCAAGGATAACTCATGATTTTTTTTTTCGTTAAAGACGAGTATTTTACCTCATTTCGAGCTTAATTATGACATAATGTATATTGAATGAGGTTTATGTTTGCATTTTGCACGTTTTTAAAACTTATGGGCGAAAAATCAGTTTTTTGGATCAAAATTGGATTTTGAAAACCCTGGCAAGACAAAGGATGATGGGGTTGAGGGCAACCGGTCACCCTCAACGCGACCGGCCTAAAGCTAATTTTTGATAAAAACCGTTACATCCAACGCCTTAGTCATTTTACATCATTTTTGTCATTTTTCGTCCCCTTCAAATTTCACACTCAATTCACTTCAAATGTGTTTTTGTTGCATAAAATTCATACTTTGGGGATTGTCTAGCTCGATTATCATCATCATTACTCATTTTTACCGTCGAATGGTAAAAATTTCACTCTCTTTAGCTCAATTGGGTTGAACCACTTGAGAACTTGGTTTAAATGTCTATTTCTTGTTGCAAATTATATATGTATGTGATGAGATTATTGATTGTTGATGAATGATATTTATTAAATTGCATTTGGTGATGAAAAACTTGGCTTGATTTTATTTACAAGGGCTATATATATCTTTTTCAATTTTTGACGCCCGCCAAGTGTTCGATAAAATATTTCAATGAAAAATTCATCACCTACATGATTCTCTCGATTTCAAAAGTCTTATATATTTATAGAGATCATGTTTTGCTTATCAAATGAGTTTTCATAAGCTTCTTCAAGTCGTATGATTCGACGTTTCCCTCTATTTGGTTTAAGGGCTTCAATGTTCAAATTAGCTCGATACATCGGTTTAGTTGCGCACTTTGATATGAATATATGATGTATTTATCTTGCTAACATTCTTTTTATGATTCCAAAGGGGAGAACAAGTTATAAGCTCTTTAGCTCAAAGAAGCTAAGATAAGCTTCATGAAAAAAGCTATAAGTTGTGGCTATGTAAAGCCGTAAGTTGTGGATCATATTATGTCCACCGATGTATTATGGTTATGTATGATTCTTGGTCCATTGGTTGTAGTATGGATGTATTCATGTTTCTAATGATGTCTCTTTGACAGAGGGAGCTTTTAAGTTATTGATACTTAAGCTCAATATTGAAAAGCTAAGATTTTAGCTTATGTTTAAGTTGCTTCTATATTACTATTGATGTGCATGTTGATAGGAGAGCATTTACTATATATGTTTGAATCTCTCTACTCCCATCCTTGTGTTTATTGCACGGAATGTTGTCGCTCACAAACGGATAGTTCTCTTTAACCGGAAAATTGTTTTGTTTTCAAAATCGACCTCGTTAAAATTGTTTTGGTTTGTAATCATCAAAAAGGGGAGATTGTTTGATAAATGGTTTTATCATGATTTTGATGATTTTGATTTTACACCAAAAAACAATGGTTTTAAAGGTTGTCCAAATACTCCTAAATGATTTAAAATGATTTTAATATTTTCCGTAGTATTTCTTCAA
This sequence comes from Rehmannia glutinosa, assembly GCA_016081115.2. Taxonomy (NCBI): domain Eukaryota; kingdom Viridiplantae; phylum Streptophyta; class Magnoliopsida; order Lamiales; family Orobanchaceae; genus Rehmannia; species Rehmannia glutinosa. Next base: position 18,857,685 of record CM071926.1, on the reverse strand, counting down.
GTTTTATTTTCGACAAAATTGGACAACACTTTTAATGATTTTCTGTTAATGTATTTTTACACCAAAACAATGTTTCTAAATGTTGTCCTAATACTCCCGATCGGTCTAAAATATTTTCACTATTTTTCTGAGCATTTCTTGAAGTTTATTTTCGATATAAAATTGGATAACACTTTTGTTTTGAGGTCAACCGGTCGCCGTATAGGGCAACCCGTGACCTGAAAGTTGAGGAAAACAAAAACTTCATGTTTGCGAGAAAATGGTCAGAGGCAACCGGTGTCACTTAACGGCCGACCGACCTATAGGGCGGCCGTGCTTGGGAGCAAAAATCGAAAAGAACTTCTCGTCTTTCATTTTTTTGATGAGTGCGACCGGTTGTGGTTAGGGTCGACCGGTCGAGGTGCACGCGTCGACCGGTGCGCCTGTAAATGTGTATTCTCTTTTTCAAACGTCTATTTGTGTGCGACCAGTCGCATCAAGTTTGATGAAGAAAATGTAACCGTTGTGCAGACATCTTTTCCTTAATTTGTGGGGTTGATTTCTAACACTCTTTTCTTCATTTGTCTTGCAATTTTTTACAGAATTCATGTCCCCAAGAGGAGCCTATCATGTACAAGACATCTTCTATAAATAGAGGAAGAATTGAAGCAACAAAATATGAGAGAAAACTACAACACAACAAGATATACTCAAGAATACACTTGTTCTTATATTGTCTTATTTCTTATTGTAATTTGCCTAGCTATTCACTTTCACATTCTTGAGGTCTAGGTTTTCTTGATTACACTTGCACTCTATTGTATTATCAATTATCGAGTTGTAATCTTGAATTTGGATAATCATTCAACACAAGATATCCTTGTGAGTGTTCTTGTGGTAAGAACACACTTGGGTGATCTAGGTGTTAGGTGTAAGAAGATTGTGGTAATCTTCTTTTGAGGTGTTGAAGAATTTGGTATTCTTCAAGGTTGAAGATTGTGGTAATCTTCACAAGGTGCCGTTGGAGATTGTGGTAATCTTCAAATGAGATTGTGGTAATCTCAAAGGTGGTGTTGAAGAAGAGTGTGGTGCTCTTCAAGGTGTTGTTGTAAGTTGGTGTTGTATTAATTTGTGGTAAATTAATAAAATCTTTTTTTCTTTTTGAAATCCATCCCGGGATATCTTTGGGGTGGTAGAGGATTAGGCCCTAGGTGGGTTGAACCTCTTTAAATCGGCGTGTGTTGTTTACATTCCGCACCTTTATTATTGTGTTTGAGCATTTGGTTCGAAAAAGAGGGCGAAATCGAAAAGATGAAGATAATCTATTCACCCCCTCTATATTATCGTAGCCGCTTGGACTTACAATATCATCAAAAAATAGAAATAAAATACTATTTAATATTTTTTATTGATGAAGCCAAAAAAGAAAAATATCATATTTCATAATCATAAAATATACACTCAAGACTATGTATTGTGTTCGATCTTCGAAAATTGTATTTTCATAGAACCGCACAGCGCACCTATATCGCCTATTTCATTTTAGTCATGTTTAGATTTTGAGAAAATGTGGAAATTGGTGTCATACATTTTTTCAATATTCTAATAATAAATTCGGATGAAAATTTATTTACCGGGTTGTTTGTATGTGTAAATTGAGGGCAAAGATTTACGCAAAAGCTCATTGTAAAATAAATAAAAAGTTAGCACGTGTATATAAGATAATAGGAGAACTAAGTACAATAATTAATGAAATAGTATACAACAAAACATAGTTTTGGCAACATTATTGTTTTTATTAGATTTATTTTTTGGAGATATATTTTATTTTTGCCAATTTTACCATGTATTTTATTTATTCATGTTATTAAGTCAATTTTTAATTTTTTGAAATTTAGCTGTGGAGATTTGTATTGTACTATTTGGATTTTTAATTTATTATGTTCTATTTGGGTTCTCATATATATTTGGTATTTTTCATGTTTGGGCGATGCACGATTTGTATTCGTACAAAAATATTTTTAGTGATTGCAAAATTTTTGGAATTTCAATAAATAATTTAAATATAAATTTAATTAGTTTGATTATAAATCATACGAGTTAAACAATATAAAAATACATTATTATAAACTATTAAAAACCCTCTTTAAATACAATAAATTTGGTTGATAGTAACTTTTATAAGTGTGAATTGTATCTATTTATTGAACATATTTATCTATAAGAAAGTAAAATTTTGAAGAAAAACATCTAATTTCCCAATGCTAAATATTAATGTATTATATTTTCAATACAATCAACAATAAAATTATTTTAAATACCAATATTTTTTAGGGTTTAAAAAGTTGAACAGTTGTTAGAATTATTAATGGAATTAAACAAAAATCTTGTTTCATATTTAGCAACATAATTTCAAGGCCCAAACGAATTTACATCATCCAATATCCATCAATACATCATACAACACACCAAATTTCATAAGGAACACAAGATTCAAGGTCTTCTCACTTCTGAGAGAGGATGGCTAGGTCGCGAAGAACACCACAAGGCCTTCCGCCTCTACGGAAGCCAAGAGCTTCGAAGGCTTTGAAGGAAAATTCATCCTGACAAGAAGGGATTTTCTTTCTTAGTTTAGATCTCTTGTCTGTGCTTAAACGATGTCACAATATTGATTTCAAGTTTGTCTATGAATTTGTTATAAATATTTGGCTAATCTTTTGAATTTTAGGGCATAATCAAAACTGTGGATTTATGTTAAATGTTGATCAATTGTTTTCTTAGTTAATTCATGTGTTCTATTTTATGAATTCGAGTGCTTATTCTTAATTGCTTTTTATCTGATCAATAATTAGCATGTCATATTTATTAGTGCAAAATTCGGAAGAAGAGTTCTAACAAAGATGGAAATTGAATTCAGACATAAATGGGTGTATCGAGTCGGGAGACCTACAATTGTTATTAATCTATTGTTTATGCGCCGTCCGGGAGGGGAAATAGACTAACTTAGGAATTGAACACATAGAATTGCATGAATTGGTTTTGTTAAACATTAATTGGATTTAATATTGAAGAAACATGTTGAGATATTGTGCCTAAGGTTGTTTTCGTAGTTGTTGAAAATACTTGTGGGGTTCGCGAATTTATTTCTTTTTCTTTTTATTTTCGATTTTGATAAAAACTTGATATTCAGTCGCTTTAATAAAATTGGAATACGATGTTATTATAGCCTAAGTGTTTCGTAGTCAATCCTTGAGGTATACGACCTTGCTTGCCATTATCCTATAAACTACAATGTACACTTGCAGTATAGAGATCCAAATATTTTTGGCGAACACTTATGTTGGGGACAAAAACGGTATTTCATAATTTACTTAAATATAATTTAGTTTATATTTTTGTTTATTTAATATTAATCGCCCAATGGGCTATTGATAATTAAACCGGCCTAAAGGAATTCGGGTTTGACCCAAACAATCGTTTTCTCCTACGTGGACTGGCCCATAGGTCAATCCTACACGGTCCAAGGAGCCCATATCCCAGGTATAAAAAGGTCTCTCCTATTCATTGTAAGTAATTAACTCATAATTAATTATTCTTCTACGCATTCAATATTCGTTTACCGTGCTAACGTCTGCACGTGTGTGCATGCAAGTTCTCAATCGAAGAAGATAGTTGTTCTAGGAGCAAAAGACGAGAAGACTTTTCCCTCAGAAAGAGGACAAACTATAGCCTATAAGACTTTCCTCTCGGTAAGAGAATTTTGGTCAACTCAATTGACTTGGGTGATCTGCTAGAAAAAGCAGCATCATATATATATACACATATATCAAAAAAATATCAATGAGACAAATTCATATCTAATAATTCAAATGTACAACTTTAAAAGTTGAATATTATAATACACTGATAAATATAAGAAAAATTTATTAACATGAAAAGTATGTTAATAAATATAAAAAGTAGTTTTCTGCATATCAAAATTTATTATAAATATAATTTCATTTTACACAAAAAAATTGGTTTCTTCTCACAAGAATATATATAATGCTATGTATGGATATATGTAATATATAAAAATACTATTTGTATACATATTTTGAGATATTTTCTTTAATTAAAATAAATATTTTTTGATTGAGTTTAATCAACTTAAATACAATTCTATATAATTATGATGAAATGAGATAAGCCCAAATAACAACTATACATATATCATAAATAGTCAAAATACATGAATATACAAATTGATGTCCAGTAGCAAAAATGCATATTTTTTAAATCCCATTATAAAATAATGAGTAAATATATCATATTTTTTTGTTTATTATATTTATTTTTTATTGTATATATGTAATATAGGTGTCAAATCAAGACCGTAAAAAGATGATTAATTGGATATATTATACGTCAAAAACTGGATATAATTAAACGAAAAAAGTTATTAAAGTTAAAAAGAAAAAGAGAAATATAGTAATTAATGCAGTGCACACAAAGATTTGAAAAGTTAATTTTATATATTTCTATTTTTTTATATAACTTTAAAAAGTTGTTTATTTAAAGAAACTTGACCAACAAAAATAATAAAATCGCATTTTATTAGTTAACTCCGAAAAGAATTTTTTTTACTATTTTTAGAATGTGAAAATGGATGGAAAAAAGTATTGGTTACTATCGTGAGAATAGTATCTCTTTATGTATATATATATATATATAGATGATTTTCGTTTATTAATTAATTGCTAATAATTTATACTCTTACCCCTCAAAAAAAAAAATAATTTTATACTCTTACTATGTATTATGGCTGATGTCATTGTTTTGTTTGAAAAACAAATCTCAAAAGACAAAACAGCCATCCTTTGCCATGATTGGAGCCTTTGTAGATATCATTTTTATTTTCCAATGAGATGGCAATAATAAACAAAAGTTTCTCACATGGTGTTCAGGTATTTGAAGAGACAGTTTGATCAAGAAATGCACATTATACAATTTTTATGAATTACGAATATAGATATCATACAAGTAGATATATATTGGTTTTGGTAGTACTAAATCAAGAAAATAGTTTTCATCATCATCAACAACAACAATAAAATCATTATTCTCACTAATTAATATTAATAGCTAGGTTCAATCTTTGAAAATTTCATTAAGATTCGGAAAGAAGAATTTAACATGCATTCAGTTGCTATATATCAAATATATTAATGAATTTATGCAAATACTATATTTTTATTAAATTAGAAATTGATGTAAGATGCATAATTCAGCAATATATACTGAATTCAGAATCTAAAAATCCAGCCAAAAATTCAAAAAAGCCAAATAAAACGATCAAATCATACCAAATCACATACTCATTGCTACATATATATAATGCACCAAAAGAGAAGGCCTTTTACGTGGTTACAAAAAAAAAAAACAGAGAAAAAAATTTGAAAATATAGTACCACAGAAAAGAGTGTATTTATTATTTATAAGTTATAACAGAGAAGTAAATCTTGGGGAGAAGTAGTAAATGCAGAGCATGTGAGGGAGATATGGGAGGCATTTTTATTCAAAGAATTTCACATCTTTAAGTGCCAGAAAATCACGTGACATTGCAGGTGGACATTCATTTAAGATTCCATCAACATGTACAAAATTATTATTTTTATTAACTACAGTTAAAACTAGAGACTGGGGCTACAAGAGAAAAAAAGTGAGTGACAAGAAAGTAATTAAAGTGGTCATCCCTTTTCCTTTGCAAAATTTCATCAATGTGGATTGTAATTAAAGTTGCATTTTAGGTAGGTGTACAAGTCAAATATTTCTAGTTCAATTAGGTTTTCATAATTTTTAATTTAAGATTTGATTTTGAACGTAAAAAAGTCACTTTTAGCCGACACTTAAAAATAGTTTTGTAGGTGACGAAAACAACCACCCAATCCATCATCAAATTAAGGGAGTGTTTGCAAAAACTTGCTTTTAGAAGAAGTGATTTATTATAAGCGAGTAGTAAAGTAGAAGTAGTTGAGAATCGAGGAAGTTGGTAGTGTTTGAATATAGAATTAAAAGTTGAGAATGAGAAGTTGAGAGTGTTTGGTGAAAAAGCACTAAAAGTACTTATTTATATGTAAAATTCAAACAAGAAGCGGAACGAGAATCTAAAGCACTCCTCTCCCTCGCTTTTTAGATTCGATTAAATGAAAGCAATTAGAAGCGAGAAATTGGTATATGCAAACACTAAAATCTGCTTTTTTAAGCAAAAAATTGAAAAGCACTTATTTTAAGTGTTTGCAAACACTCCCTAAATTGCACAAGAAAAAGTCGACCAAAATACCTCGCCCATATTGCAATTGTTACACAACTCTCTGATGGGGTAAATTTTTATTTTAATTACCTTTTAATTATTAATTATTCAACTATTGTCTAAATACTAATCAAGTTGCTCTCAGAATTATATTAATTATTTAATTAATGGCCCACAAGAAATCTATTATACAAAGCTCGTGAGGCCCAAGTTCCGACTATAAACTTTACACTTTGGCCTCTAATTTTTTTGTTGACTTAGGTATCGTAGAAACTTATCCAAGATTACACATGACAATTGACAATGGGGTGGGTTGAAACTCAACTCCGTATTAAATTCGGTCAAACAGATCCCCGAGCGGGTTACAGGACCGATTTTTTAAAACCCGATAGGTCCGAAATGGGTAACAGATTGCTTGGACCCGCCCCGTATAAATTTATTTTTATTATTAATTAATAAATATATTATTTTAAACTTTACATAGAATTCCTTTTCATTATAAACAACAATGTACTTTATGAGATTTCTATACACTGGAATATTTTTTTTTATGTAAATCAACAGTGCACTATATTGATTATCAATTTAAGCAGCAATTAGTAAAAATCTTATAACATTCTAGTGGAATTCCATTAGATTACTAATTTTCGGCACCTAGTTAGCAATTTAGGAATTTTGCAATTTCAATAAGGTTTTATGGTTGGCAATTGGTTAGTTTTAATTGGAGCTTGAAAATTGTATTAAAACAGGACTAACATTAGCTCAAATCATTAGGTCCAAATCGGGCGTAGCGGGTCCCGATCCATTTGTTTATTTGTTTTTGGCGAGACGGGTCCGGGTTGTCATCCCCGAAGACAACTCGGGCCCATATTAAACAATTATTATTCCGTTCATGTAACAATTAGTGTGCATTTAAAGTTAAAAAAAGGCACCCGAAGGGCAGCCAAGTTGGTGGAGTAGGTGAGCTTGGGGTCGAGAGGTCACGAGTTCGATTTCCCTACCAACACTTTCTTGGTTGAGCTGTCATCACACGGGGCTTGCCTAGTGTGGTTTACCTGGTTGGCGTAGTTTGCGGCTGGCTAGTCCCGGCCCGGGGTTTATCCGGTCTTGCACTTCGAAGAGTAGCGGCCATGATTCCCCGTCATAAAAAAAAAAAAAAAAAAAGGGAAAAGAACCCATACAAAAATTGGGTTAAATCGAGAAACTTTTAAAAGTGTGCAAATGAAATATACTTAATTAGTAATTACACAAACAAACTCTATACATGGTGTTTTTCTAAATAAAATTTCCTTAGCATAACATGCAACAGATAGATAGGTTTTCTTTTTTTGAGCAAGTTATTTTGTCTCAACCTATAACGTGGCTTTTACTTTTTTTTTTTTTTTTTTTTGATAACTCGAACTTCCCTGGCTTACGCCTAACTATGCATGAGGACAACGACTCCGGCTCCTCATTGCTTTGCCAAGGTAAACCGCGGGATGTGCACGCAGCGGCGTTGTTCGGCGGTCTGGCGGCGTACAACCGATCCTCCCGGTAAAGAGAACAATTATGTTCGACCCCCAATCTACTAATAACGATCTCTCCCGAATCGAACCCACACGGATGCTATTCAATATGAGTTCCCACCAAATCTTCACCACTCGCATATGCCCCGGGAGCAATTTGATGGAGCGAGGGATAAGAACCCGACCTCCACCACACAAACAATTTGATAGAGCAGAGATTTGAACCCGACCTCCACCCCACAATTGCTTGTGGTGGCGGTGAGCTAAGCCACCGGTTTTTTACTTCTTTTCTCTAACCATATGAAAGGATAACATGCCCATATGCAAATCACATGGTCCCAACTCGATAACGGAACTGTGTACGCCGTCGTATGTTGGGTACGCGATAGGTACTAACATGGGAGATAATATGAACAGTTCCAAAATTAGTTTTTCATAAACTTCCAACATTACTAAATTATACAAAGTCATATATATATTTTTAAGGGAAAAAATAATTGAGCTAGGGGGAAATTTTTTTGGGCTAGGGGTACTTAGCCGGGCTAGCTACGCCCCTGTATATAGCAATCAACAATGAGAATTGTATGCATTATATGAAGGGGTAATTGGAAAAACTACTTATGAGATTTTGGTTAATTATAAAAAAATCCAGATATATTTGAAAATTACAAAAAAGAAAATCGCTCGAGGCTTGATTTTTTTTTAAATGTAAGGGATCGGAGTAATTGCAATATTTTTACAAATGTAGGGGATCTTGAAATACTTTTGCTTACAAAAGATGTAAAGTATAATACAAAATTAAACCTCACGGTATATTTTGTTTAGAAAACGCAGTGGAAATTTTTGTAATTAACCCAAACTTCATGGATATCTTTTTAGTTATCCAATATATGAATGATAAAGTAATGTACATGTCGTAAAATGGTCATCTAGACGCTTTAACTGATATGTCATATGTATAGACTTGCTATAAATTTAAGTATCATCTGTAAAAAAATAGAATACTTATCTATTTGTACAACCTACTATGGATATAGTGTAGCATGAATGTGACCCAAATAAAAACATAAATATTGTTGGGTTCGCTATACTTGAGAACTTAACGCAAATGAAAATTTAAAAATTTTAAACATGCATACGATTATACATAAAATAAAAGCCCCGGGTTCTCGTAGCGATTTAACGATCGCGCGAATTATACAAGTGGTAAAAATTAGGGTTTAATAATTTTTACCTAAATAGCTTCCTTTTGAAGAAGATGTAGAAGGAATCGAAATTCCTCGCAGGGGTAAATCCTCGAATCACGAACTCGCAAAGGTCCAATCGTCCCTCCTCTAAAGCCCGAGTCCACACGATGGATGATAGCACCGGATTATAAATTTCGCTAGTAATTTATAACCCGTTTCTATATTCAATCTCAAATTTGGAGTGAACACCAATTCTTAATTCAACCGGTGAAATTAGGAATTGTTGTTATGTAGTTAAACCAAGAAGGGTTCTTGATTTTTCCTACGAAGATAAAAGAAGAAGAAAAAAACTTGTAGAGAGAACAAAAAGGGGTTAGGCGTTTTTAAGAGAGAAAGGCGCTAAGAATTTTTATTTGTTTTTGTATCTCTTATTCTTCTACTTGATTGTTAAAGATACTTATATGATTCATCCTATGTTCATAAAAGTGTCCATGTTCAAAACCTAAAATCAATAGGAGAATATTATATGATAATCTCAATTGATCCTACGATATCTTTCCATATCCGGATAACCCTTATCCTGGATATTCACAAAAAATCCCTCCATCTTTTTCTTTCTTTCAAATTAGCCAGATGGGCCTATCCGTATGGGCTTAATTAAATATTAGGTTGGACATTTAATTAAAAATATCCACCAATTAATTCCAATTAATTGATCCAGCCCATATTTAATTAATTTAATCAAATCAATTCCATCTCGGCCCAAATAAATAATCGATTATTTATTTGGCTATATTTAACTATTAAATGTAGTCTTTTCATAAAATTAATTGATCTTATCGATTAAATTATTTTTCACTCCAAAGACTTCCTAATCTAATTAGGTCTAATTAAATGATCTAATTATTTAATTAAATATTTAATTCAATCATTGAATTAAATCAAGCCACAAATAATTAATCTATATCAATTAATTGTATCCAACCTTTTGGACTAATTTTCGATTGAAGAAATGACACAAACCATTTTGTGTGTGACCGCTTGGTTCACAACTAATGCTTGCGATGAGCTTACAACTTTTGTAACTTACGAATAATAATTATTCAATTAATTAATCCATTAATTAATACATTTTGAGATTAACTCTTTAATTCCAAAAACCTACAAATCATGGGAACATCTAGCAAGTAGCATGATCGTCTAGCAATAGGTGAAATAATGAGTAAACTGTTTCAATTACGATTGCATACATGTATGCGTCCTTTCAACATCTAATCTCGCGATTAAATCTTGGGCATGGATTATAAGTCGAAACACACTTGATTTAATAATCGTGATTCCATTTCAAGTCTAGTGATTTCTTTATGAATCAATATTCATCATGCCTTGGCCAAGGTATTTAAATCACAAACTATGAAAACACGGGAGATTCCCTTGTCGATAAACAAGTGTGTCGAATTCTATGTTGGCCACGATTAACCTCCATATACACCATGTAACATCCAAAATATCCCTTTATGATTGTCAAGCAATCGGACGATAAATCAAAATATTACGGGATGTACATAAGGCTACTATCGTGCCTCAAGTCTAAGGACTAATCATGTCTTGTCGCGATGTGGAAATTTTTAATTCGGCAATAAATATTCCAATTAAGAATTTCCATTGGGTCATGTTCGATGTACTTGTTCTCTAACAAGCACCCGCGTATATGAATTTTCGTCACAACGCTAATGTTAATGGAATGCAACATCCTCGTCATACGAGCATGCATCATATGCACAAGTCTTGTTGGGCTATTCATGTCTATCTTGAAAAGCCCATTGACTTGGAACTAATTTAAGATCAAAGCCTTAGAGACATGTTCCATGATCGCCATCAAGCAGCGGCCATGTCCCATAGCTTAATATGATCTAAGGACTTTATCAAACTCACAATTAATAACATTAAATGCAAAACAAATGATAAATAAATGCCTTTATTAATATAATTCTCAATAAAATTGTCTTTACAAGTAGAATAAACTCCAATATAATTGGAGCGCCGGACACTCTACTCTAACAATCCCCACTTGCCCTAGCTCCAAGCGCCCATGTATCTTAGGCCCATCTTCTCAAGATGTTCGTCGAATACCTTTTGTGATAAGGGTTTAGTAAGTGGAGTGCGCTGCATTTTCTGCTTTGAGCGACTCGATCCTAGCTAGCGACGTCGCCTCTGCCAATGATCTCTCGGATCGGATGGTATCGTCTCATGATGTGCTTGGATCTTTGATGAGATCTTGGCTCTTTTGCTTGCGCATAGGCTCGTTGTTATCATAGTAAATCATTCTTTGGATCAACAACGATGGAACTACACCCAACCGCTCGGATGAAGTTTCGTATCTAACGACTTCTTTTTCTTTGATCGATCGACAATATATTCGGCCTCTGTGGTGGACTCTGCGGTTGTTTCTGTTTAGAACTCTTCCAATCGATTGCTCCACCATTCAAGGTGAATATATACCACGACATGGACTTAGAGTCATCTACATCGGACCCGACAACTAGAGTCGATGTAAAACCTTCTAGTTTCGATTCTCCATTGCCGTATATCAAAAAGATATCCTTAGTTCTTCTCAAGTACTTAAGGATCATCTTAACGGCCTTCCGTGATCATCATCCCCTGGATTGGGTGATATCTGCTCGTGACACTCGAGCATGAGCAACATCGAGGCCTAGTACATAACATCGCATACATTATGCTTCCAATAGCGGATGCATAAGGTATGTGAGCCATCCTTTCTCTTTACTGCGGGTGTCTTGGGGGACATAGCCTTAGAAAGTGAAATTCCATGACTCGTTAGCGGGTATCCTCGCTTTGATTCCTCCATGCTAAACCTTTTTAGCATTTTGTCTATGTACATGGATCGGGATAGTCCGATCATCCTTCTCGATCTATCTCTATAGATCTTAATCCCACTAGGATGAAGGATGCATCTCCCAAGTCCTTCATGGAGAACTGTTTAGATAACCAAGTCTTGTTGAGTTTGTAACAATCTATATCATTCCCAATGAGTAGGATGTCGTCAACATAGAGCACAACAAGCGCAAATCTGCGCTCCCACTAACCTTCTTGTAGACACATGGTTCATCCAGGTTCTTATGAAAATCAAAGGTTTTGATCGTTTCATCAAACCTAATGTTCCAACTCCTCGAAGCTGTTTGAGTCCATAAATGGATCTCTGGGTTTGCAAACCTTTTGCTCGCTCCCACTGGATATGAAGCCCTCCGGGCGCTTCATGTAGATCTCTTCTTTAATGTTTCCATTAAGAAAAGCGATCTTCACATCCATTTGCCATATCTAAAGTAGTCATAATACGGCGATATGGCGGCCAAGATCCGAATGGATTTAAGCATCGCTCTTGGTGAAAACGTTTCCTCATAATCAACTCTTTGCTTACGAGTATAACCTTTTGCAACCAACCGTGCTTTGTAGGTTGCTACCTCTCCATCTACTCCAAGCTTAAAACTGTGAGACCCATTGCGACTAATATGAACAATTTCTGTAGTGGGTCCACCAAGGTCCATACCTTGTTGGTGTACATGGAGTCCATTTCGGCATTGCATTGCTTCTCGCCATTTTTAAGTCGATCAATCCCAACATCGCCTCTCCATAGCTTCTTGGATCATTATCGAGGGAGTCCCCTCTTCTTTGTTCTCTAACAAAGGTTCGACCTCTCGGGCGCCCTTGAAACCCCGACGGATTTCCGAAAGGTTGTGCTTGGATGGTCCCGGCTACAGGCGGTGTGTCATTTGCGGTAACATTCGTGAGATTATGTGGCTCTTGAACTTCTTCAAGTTCTACGACTCCGCCATTCCTTTCAGAGATAAACTCATCTTCAAGAAAAGTGGCATTCGCAAACAAACACTTTTTGCTCAGAAGGGTCATAGAAATAGTATCCATAGACTCTCTAGGATACCCTACGAATTTACATAAGATGGATGTAGGTCCCAAGGGGTGTAAGTGTAAGGTTTAGAAGGGGGTTGAATAAACCTTACCAAATTTTCGATTTAGTCCTTTTAAATCTCTGAGTTGATTCTACACATTGTGTCCTTGAAGGGCGATCGAATTAGTCACTCGATGTAGAGTTAATCTCTCAACAGATTTCAAATGAAATTTGTTGATGGAGTAACTCAATTTTTATTGGCTATAATTTAACTCAAATGTGGTTTTATTTTTATTGGAAGACTTAACACCCTTAAGTTTGATTGAGCAAGTTTTAGAGCTTGATTTAGTACTTATAAATTATCGGTGGATAGCAAATTTATCGTGAGATATAAGCGATTAATAATGCAAGAATTAAAGTGCTTAAATGTAAATGACACAATGAAATTTTTATAGAGGTTCGAAGATGGGGTAATTCTTCTACTCCTCTCTTCTCCAACTCCTGGAGGAATCCACTAAGTAATGATCGGTTTACAAAGTGGTAACGATCCGTACAAAGTCTTGATCACAACCCGACTTGATCCTTAGGGACTCGATCACGGAGACGCCCGATCACTCGGTGGCTTCTCGTCACGACTCGGCTTCTTCCGCAGGCGGTGCCTTTGTTACTCTGACTCACTTGCTCAAGCTCTTTGGATTTGATCACGAAGCCCTCCAAAAGCTTAAGACTTGGTTCAACCTTGAACCTTTCTACAATCCTTCCCGAATGTAGACCCCTTTTCTTCAAAAGTTTCCTCTTCAACGATTGAAGTTCTCTTTCCTTCACGGGTGAGTGTTGGATTGATGTCTTCGTAATGTAGGCTTGAGGATTGAGAATATTTCAGTTTTTCTAATATGCTTGTATATCTCACATGTGTGTCATCATTTTTCTCAAACAAACTCCTCGGCCTTTTATAGTGAACTTTCAAAAATTTGCCCGTTGAAGAGATAGGCTTATTTTTGAAAGTCACTTTGCGTCGTTGGCTTGCGAGTTCTTGGAATTGCCATTTCCTCGTATGAATTGTTCTTTCACCTTTTCGAGTTCGACACGGTGTGGTGCTTCCCATTGGTTCATTCCTTTTTGCACGCTTAGGGATGAGCACTCAGAAAGATGGTATGGAGATATTACTTGTTTAAGTAAATCTCTTGATTTAATGTCTGCGATTCTTTTACGATTATCTCGACTTGACCGCATTTCCTTGCTTTCCCCGGGTGACTTAGAGTCGACTTCCAATCATGGATGACTCTTACATCACTTCAACTTGAGACTTGGCTTTTCTTGAGTTGACTTGGTGATGTTCCACTCAGTTTGCATCTCACCGCTTCTCGATAGAGTTCTGTCTACTCTTCTTTTGCCATACTCAATGTCTCGCGTGAGTCTTCCTTGAGTCTTGATTGTCTTCTTGCATGTTAGGGCGTAGGCTGTCTTAACTCGGCTTGGCCAGGCTCTATTGTTACAATACATTTTACAACAAGAAATTGGGGTGCCAACTTTCTATTCTAAGTTTTACATGGCATTCATCAAAATCTAAACAATAAAATTCCTAACAATTTCCCCCTTTTTGATGATGCCAAAACTTAAATTATCATAAAACAAATTCAAAATTAAGATACATACGGATAGTGTATTGACATAGAATGTATGCGTAGAATCAATTCTATTATTGATCATATCATTAACTTGTTCCTTAACACAATTGTTTACAAGGTGTATCGAGCACATAATTGTCTTCAAAAATAAAGAATTTAGCTTTATTACGGAAGACTTACATTGTATGTATTTACATAATAAAATACACGAAGGGGTGGACAACAACACTTCATCTTCTTATTTGTCTCCTTCTTTCATCTTGATCGGCATCTTCTTCTCTTCTTCTCTTTTTCTCGTCGTCAATTTGCCTTCCTTTTCTTTTCATAGGCCTTCCCCAGCGGCTTCATCTCTTCTTATTCTTTCTGTCTCTCTCTCCCATAGCTGAGTTTGTCTCTTGTTTTCTTCTTCTATTCTTTTTGCATACTCAACGTTAGTTTTCGCCACTCGCAAATTCGCTACTTGGTCAAGCCCGACCCGACCCCAGATCCCTCATTTCTTTCTGGATCCACATATTCGATGTTTTTGGGCGGAGGCCTGAGGTGCAAGCTTCTTCCTCCACTCTTGCTTCTTCCTCTACCTGCGGGCGTATCTTTGTCTTTGGGGTCTTCTTCTTTCCGGTGAGTGGCCAGCAAAGTGACCAACCGAGGGTATGGGTAGGTCTGTGCTGTCGCCTTCTTCTTCACACAACGTGAGACCACTTTTCCCATACAAGTCCCAAGCTTGAGCCATAGACATATTTGCAAAGTATCCCTCAGTTTGAGCGTTTTAAATTCATCGACGATCGTGGCTCTGTCCCGACATACGAGATGGCATAAGTGTCTCTGTCTCTTTGGAATGCCTCCATGTTCTTTCAAGATGTTCATCACCCTGGCATCCATTCTTCCTTCCACTTCCTTCATCCTGCTTCAATAGTTTTTCTCTATCGGCCATGGATATAGCGAGTGTTGGAGTGGCGAGTCACGAGGAGTTCTTTCGCTTATAATGTCACCAGTGATGGACCTTGTTGGGGTTTGTGCAATCATCAATGTCACATCCGTTGATCCTTCCCCCTCAACAAGCTTTCATTTCTTCGCTTCAAGACTTCCTCACCGGTGATTTTCCTTCTCACCGCTCCTTTCTTCTCGACTTGATTTTAGCGCTTTAAGGTATTCCTCTTCCCCCTTTTTGGCATCATCAAAGGATAGAGGAACCCCGGGAACATCTTTGGCAAGCATGAAGTCGAGTCTTGATGGTTGAGTTACGCCCGAGTCTGCTGCGTTGTATGCAACACGGAATTGGTCGAGTAGCGTTGGATTCTGTTGAAATCGGCTTCATCTCGGCCGTGAGAAGGCTGAATTTTCTTGTCATGTGTTCTTCCAAACGCTGTAGATCATTTGTATTTTGCTCACGCAGACTTGATCTCGGCGGTGTGAGCTTCATGCATATGCTCAATGTGTTCTCTCGGCTTCGTTTTGCATCGGCATTTTCGACTCTCCATACCCGGCGACTTGTTGAACAATGTCTGAAGAATCGACTTGTTCCACACGCATTGTTCTTCTTTGTTGCCACCATTCCCTTATCCACCGTGATGCCTCTCAAGTCGGTGTAAGGTTGGCATCTCTGTTGTCGGTCGCATGTCCAAAGAGGCACGATGCCTCTCCATCCGTTCAACCTCGGCAAAGAGTGCCTTGAACACTTCTCGAACTTGATTGATTCTTCATTGCGGTGATGGCCATACATCATCAAAGTCATAAGCGGCTGGAACTATGGTGCCGATGAGAAAACGCGGGAGCTGGTGCGTGATAGCGTCTTGCTCATTCTCGACTCTTCATGGAGGTCGGGTACCTCCGGAGAAAAAGGAAAGGATTCTATGAAAGATTCATCACCGCCACCGGGATTTGTTCGATGATGAGCGGTGCGCGTGAAGTTCTTTTGGGAATCGATCTGCTGCGGCTTGAGGAGCCTGTGCGGTGGTCTCTTGTTGGTGGGTTACTTTGTGAAGTAGACCGGCTTGTTGAGCCTCAAGCGTCTTAACGACTTCATTGGTCTCGGCTAATTTTTCCATTTCGATGGCGGTCCTCGGCCTTATCGAGCGTCGTCGGACGATGATGAGATTTCCATTGGTGGCTCATCATCAAAGTTAAAAGTTTGACGAGTAGTCTTGGGATCGAACTTGCTCGCGCTTGGAACATCCGCATGTGAGTCTTTTGGATTTGTCATGGCGATGACTCGAAACTTCTTCGCCTTCGATCCCGGAAAAGTGACATCGAGGATTGTCCTGGGAATCATGAAGTGCGCTTATCTCCTTCTCGGATGTATCGATGATAGCGGGAGGGATGTTTTCTACTACGACTTCTTTACCCCCAGAAGTCTCAACCTCCCGTGGGCCTTGATACCTCCGGCGGTCTCAAGCTGCGCGAGGCACAGTCCTCCCTTTCGACGATGTCGGTATCTTAGGGTCTTCTATGGTGGCATCCATTGGAGTCTCAACCCCATGGATTGCACTTTCATCGCCCAGTGTTAACTCCCGGTACATTCCTTCGTACGTGCCTCGCATCGCATCGGCGGCGTCATTAGCACCCGGAGCGGTTGGCACCTCGGTGAGAGAGTCTCAATCGCCCCGAGCTTCGTTGATGGCAACTTCTTTTTCTTCTTGTGTTTGTGATTTCTCTCCTTCGCCTCCTTGCTTCGTTGTAGAGTCGGTGCAAAGCATCCTCCGACCTTCTTTGCGGTGGAGGGAGCTTCCCTCGGCTAGCGCTCGGTGAGTGACTTGGAATGGGGTCACTCGTCTCCAAACTCCCATTGTTTCTTTTGAATGTTCACCGTTGGGGCGGTGGTAACACACCTTCAATAGGGTTGGCTCTCTTCATCGGGTCCCCATTATCCCGGTTCATCGCCAGTCCCTTATTGCCTTCTTCCGAGTGGTGGGAAGTGGTGGCGGAACAACATTGGCTATTTCTTTGAACCACTCCCATTGGATCGATTTCGGTGTGTTCGGAGGACTCTCCTGGTCCCTCCATCGGTCTTTGATCGTGAAGGATTCGGGATTCATGCAATGCTTCTTTGCATTTGCAATTCTTCGTGGCGGCGACATTCTCCTGGTTCTCATCAGCATCGGAGAAGACATCAAGGAGAGGATGTGTGTGTTACGTAGTGCGGGAGATAGAGGCGGATGCTTGCCTTCTCACGTGCCTCGGCTTCCTCGGCTTGCTTTTCTCCCCTTGTCCTTGTAGATCTGCGGGATGTCTCGTGCGATTGTCTTCATCAGTAGGAGCACGATGGTTAATCGAGGAAATTTAGCGATTCTCTTCTTCTTCTATAAACTCGGTCGTTGGAACTGTTCCCTTGACTTACTCAACTTCCATTTCCTCCACTCACGCAGACGATTTTGGATGTCGGGTAAGGTGGGGATAGGATCATCACATCACTATCCGCTCCGCGGAGTTCTTCTTGTGTTTTTGTGTGAACTACAGTGTGTCTTGAGTTGCCTCTGCTGATCGCCTTGGCGAGACTTGGTCTTGTTTCATCAATTACATCCGGAGACTCTACTTCTCCAGCGATCTCCGTGTCTGCTCTAGGCCGAGTGGTGACTCACCTGGTTTCTCCACTCGAGCACTTGATAATTCGTCTTCGTCTCTAGTTTGTACTAGGGAATTTACTGTTCGAGAGATGGTGGCCTCGAGTCTTGTGCGGCGGGGCCGTGTTGATGTTTGTTTACGAGGAGCTGGCCGTCTTGGCTTGTCGAGTTCTCCTCCTTTTGACGATCGGAGAAGGTATTTGTGAGTCCTTCTCGACCGCTGCTGCAGGGGGGGAGACACGGCCGCTTTGGGCGGTGACTCTGCTGCGGGCGGGAGCATGTTTGGTTTTCTTTCTTTGCGGGGGCAACAGATCTTCTTAGCAGCAGGGCGACTTTCTTCTTGGCCGGAGAGGAAAGCAATTTGTATCTTCGAGGTTAGGCGATTCCCCCTCACTGGTGTCGACTCTCTTGGCGTAGGCTCTCTTCGGCGCCCGAGAGAGGTTTGCTCGAACATCCTCTTGTTAACATGGAATGCTTTCCCATGTCTAAGAGGACTACTTTCACCTCCAATAGCCGGCCAATCACTAGGCCATATCGAGGATCCTCCAAATGACCCATCTTCTTTGAAGGACTTGTTCCCCACGTTAAGCGATCTGCTGTAGATAAACTCAGCCGATTTATCTTCTTTTCTTCGATGATTGCAGCCCATTACAATCGGCTTTGCCTTTGTGATTGGTCAAAGTGCGCCAAACTTGATGTCGATACTTTTGGCAACTATGTCCAACGACTTGTGATAATCCTCCTTGGCAGATCTTTTGTTTGTTGTGTATACTATTTTATCAAGATAGTCGAGACTTGGCTATTTCCTTCCAAGCATCGGCCAAGTTGACATCGAACTTCTTTAATCTCGGATGCTCCTCGCCTGGCGGTAGTGAGCAATGTTCGACAAAATCCTTGGCGAGAGATAGTCAGTTGCTTTCCGTGAGCAGATGACTTGATTCCTTCATCGTGAATCTCGGCATTCACGTAGAATTGTGCGACCTCCTCCACATAGGTCATCGGATATTCTAATGTTAGAAACGGTTTTAGCCCTGGACGTTTCCAACTTCTCGGCGATTTTCTTCACTAGGGTGTCGTCGGACCCCTGTTTCATCATTCCATCAAAATCCACCGTAGAGCCGGTGTGGATTTGCTTTCCTAACTTGGTAAAGTCATAAGTTGGTGCCATTTTTCAGGATTATATCAAGGAAAAACTCGAGAAAATGATTTGAAGATAGATAGGGTTTCGAGAGTATTTTGCCTTTGCTTTTGAGAGAAAGAGATGAACAGTTTTAGAAATGTGAGAGAAAAGCGGACGAAAAAGGTTTAAATATGGTTTATGAAAGGGCGTGCGGGTGGTTTTGAAATGTGATCGAAATCAACGGCTTGGATTTCGCCGACGCCTATTGAGCATTTCATGTCTCGTATTTAATGCGGCAGACATTTATATCCAATCATAAGCTTGGTGTGCGGCTTTATGTCGTACACATCATCATTATCTTTGACGTATTCCTTAAAACATTCTCGCTTAGTCAAAGCATTGCGTTTACGTCATTTTGCTCATAAGTTATTCATCTTATCCCTTAGTTGAATTAACTCTACTTCTCATGATTCTCTTAGTGACTCGGCTATCGGTGACCGACTTCGGTGTGTTGTCTTTTCCGTCTGGTGATTCTTGGTGATATCTGTTTTTTGACTCTTTTTCCCCTTTTCTGTTTCATTTCTCTTCTTTGATGCATCGAGTGTCGGCTCAATCAATGCTAACTCAACTCATGTTTGAGTTCTTCAAATCTTGACTCACATAGTGGTTTTGTGAAGATGTCGGCTAGTTGTTTATCGGTTGAGATATATTCCAGGATGATGTCCTTCTTTTCAACATGATCTCTTATGAAGTGATATCGAGATCAATATGTTTTGTTCTTGAGTGCAAAACGAGTTTTTGAGTGATTGCAATTGCACTTGTGTTATCACACATGATTGGAATTTCTTTTCTTCAACTTCATAGTCTCTCAAATTTCTTTGTCTCATCCATAGGACTTGGGCACAACACCGCCCAGACTATGTATTCGCCTTTCACCAGAGGTGGCTATTGAGTTTTGCTTCTTGCTAAACCAGAAATCGGCTTGTTTCCTAGCATTTGACATGTGCACGAAGTGCTCTTCCTGTCCACTCTGCATCCAAAGATAGTCGAGAATCTGAATAGCCAATTAGCTTGAATCCACCTTCCTTTGGATACCATAGCCCTACTTCTTGGCTTCCTTTCAAGTATCTCAATATTCTCTTAGGCTTTGCCATATGGCTCTCTTTTGGAGCGATTGAAATCTTGCACATACACCTACATCAAAGGTGATGTCCGGCCCTCGCTTCTTTGTGAGATAGAGCAATGATCCAATAAGTGCTCAGTATCTTGTTTGATCTACTGAGCTTACCATCTGCATCCATGTCCATTTTGATTGATGTGTTCATTGGTATTTTTACTGAGAAGACTTCTCCCCATACCAAACTTCTTCATTAAATCTCTGGTGTATTTTGTTTGACTTATGAAGGTTCCATCCTTGTTGTTTCACTTGAGTCCAAGGAAGAATGTCGACTCTCTCCCATCATGCTCATTTCGAATTTACTTTGCATGAGGTTTGAAAATTTTTCACACGACTCTTTGTTAGTGGATCCAAAAATGATGTCATCCACATATATTTGAACAAGCGGATACTCTTCTTGTCTTGAATTAAAGAAAAGTGTTCTATCTACTTTTCCTTTTGTGAATCCATTTTCGATTAGGAATTGTGACAAGGTATCATACCATGCTCATGCGGGTGCTGTTTCAATCCATACGGGGCTTTCTTGAGTTTGTATACCTTATCTCCAAGAGTCGTGCTGCTCAAATCCTGGAGGTTGTTCAACATACACTTCTTCTTCCAATAAACCGTTTAGGAATGCACTTTTTACATCCATCGATATACAATGAAATTCTTGTGAGTGCATAAGCAAGAAACATCCTTATAGCTTCCAATCTTGCTACGAGGGCAAATGTTTCATCAAAATCTATCCCTTCTTCTTGGCAATATCCTTTGGCTACTAGTCTTGCTTTGTTTCTTACCCACGAACCTTCCTCGTTCATCTTATTTAAACACCCATTTGGTTCCAATAACATTTTGATGTATGGGTCTTTGCACTAATTCCCATACTTCATTTCTCTCAAACTCGATTGACTCTTCTTGCATAGCTTTGAATCAATGTGTGTCATCCAATGCTTGTGACACATCTTTGGGCTCTATTTGCGAGATGAAGCATGTGAACATGGCTTCTTGTTGAGTTCGGATCTTGTTTTGACACCTTCTCTTATATCTCCAATGACAAGTTACGGTGGATGGTCTCTCGGCCATCTTACATCAGGTTGGAGTAAGTTAGGCGATTGATCGACTTGCGGTGTGTTCTTTGTGGTCGACTCTCTCGTAGTCACTTAGCCGCAAATTTTCCAAAATGTTTTTGAGATTCAACTATCTCATCTTCTTACGAATTGATAATTCCGGCTTGAAAAGATAGGGACTCTTCATATGGTTGGATGATTGACTTATCGGTGACTCTTCAATGTCTTCTCCATTTATATTTGGCTCATCAAATACCACATGAATGGATTCTTCGCAACCATAGTCCTTTTGTTGAGTATTACGTAGGCTTTGCTTTCGGTGAGTATCCGAAGAAGATACCTTCATCGACTTTAGCATCAAAAGCCTTTAGATTGTCTTTGCCATTGTTGTGGATGAAGCATTTACATCCAAATATTCTGAAATATGCAACATTTGGTTTTCTTCCATCCAGATCTCATAGGGAGTCTTTGTCACCGCTATTTATCATACACTGTTTTTGAGTGTAGCAAGTTTGTGTTGATTGCTTCACAAAATCTTTTTGGTAACTCTGCTTCGACTAACATGGTCCTTGCTTCGCTTCTTTTTGAGGGTTATTTCCTTCTTTCGCAACTCCATTCTCATTTGTGGAGTCCTTGGCGATAGTTCATGACCAATACCATTCTCAATACAATCTTGAGTTATTATTCCATTGACAAACTCGGTTCCTCTATCGATCTTATTTTGATAATGGTTTGACTCTTCTCGTTTTGAATCCTCTTCATCACCGTTGTGGTAGTTTTTGTAGAGTTTCTTTCTTCTTACACATGAATATTGTCCATGTATATCTTGAGTAGTCATCTACTACCACCAAGGTGTATTTCTTTCCACTTATCTTTGGCGGGTTCCATTTGGGCCAATAGATCCATATGAAGCGGATCAATATTCTTGTTGAGGATGGGCATGTCTTTTCTTTGAATGACGACTTGATTTGTTTTCCTTCGACATCGTCACATATACTCTCCTTTTTGTATATTGAGTCCGAAGTCCTTCCACAAGATGACTTCTTGCCAACATTAATCGTTTTTAAATTCGGGTGACTCGGCTTTTTTGTGCCCACGACCAACTTGATTCAATTTGTGCTCTTTGCTAGTAGACAGTCTTTGGGTGTTGCGGTTGACCAATCCACTACATACATATTTTTGTCTACATCCTTGCAACACAACTTCATTTGATTCAATATCTTTGATTTGGCATATACCCATGTTGAATCCAACATTGTAGCCCTTGTCACAAAGTTGGTGATGCTCGATAAGTTGAAGTTGAGTCCTTCAACATATGCAACATCTGTGATCTCTAATCCATTCCTCTTGATGGATCCAATGCCTCTTATTTCACCAGGAGCTTCATTTCCTCCAAATATGACTTTTGCTCCTTTAACCTCCTTGAATTTTGACAGATTTCTCTTATTTCTGTCATATGTCCGGAATGACCACTATCCATGTACCAGGTTCCTTGGCACTCACTGCTCAAACCCGCAATCAAGGAAATTAAGTTTTAGGTACCCATACTTGTGCGGGTCCCGAGGGGTTAGAATTATAAGATGATCCAACCAACCTATAGCCAAATGATTTGACTCACAAGAGGTTGCCATCTATCGATCAGTGCCATAATCATAATTAATCCTGGCAAATTGCTTGGGGATTCTAGGTTCATACATTTGTCTCTTTTGTCGTAGGCTGCGTATGTGTTTTAGCAATTGCCTTCCTTGGGTAATTGTGGTGTTTTTTGAGTGTAGTGCCTAGGTGCATATGTGTCTTTGATGAAAGCTCTTATACTTTTGGAATGGCCTTTCTTGAGTTCTAGGCCTTTGCCATTTGGGCTTATAATCCGTAAGTCTATCTTTGATGGTTTACATTATTCCAATCGGCTTGGCTTGGATATTTTCTACCATTCCCATCATTTGTATTTCTTTTATGGATTTTAAGGGTTTTGGTAGCTCTGCTTCTTCTTTACGAGTATTTTGTTTGGAGTTTCTTTGAGGACTCAGTGAATCTTTTCTCAATTTGTCCTTTCAAATAAGACTCAATAGTTGTTTTCCTTTTCCATTATAACCAAGGCCAGTTTGCTTATTATTGTGCTTTGGAGTGAATGTGTGTGCAACATTTAGAGTTTTGGATTTTTCGGACTCTTCATGGCTTGAAGATCCTTTTTCCAAAATTACTCTTGAGGTTTGACATAGCACGGAGGAATTAAATCTAAGCTGTCTTGTCTCCACATTGTCTTTGACTCATAATAAGATCATCCAATAATTTAGATGCCTTAGTGAATGAAGCAATAACATTCTTGAGGTCATTCTCCTCTTTTCTATAGCAAAGCAATTTACTTTATTAATTTGGCATTTTCAGCCTTTAAACTTTCATTCTCATTAGCTATTTGACTTAGAGTACTCGGCTCCTTAGTCGGCTTTGAGTTTTGACTTTTGAGTAAATTTTTTTCCTCATTCAATAGTGTGTGTGAGGATTTAATGTGTTCAAAATCTTTCATCATTTTGCCTAATGAATCATAAAGATCGGTGGGTGATGAAGTGTGTGTGTCACGATCACTATCATCAGTGTCGAGTTTGATGAGTTAGATTGTACCTCATCTTCTTGGTCGTCAAAGATCTTGTTCTTTGGCCATCAAGCATATTAGGGCTTCTTCTTCGAGTCACTTGAGTAGTCGGCTTCTTTGCTCTCTGAATCACTGTCTCTCTTGACTTGGTCTCGTCTCGTGATCTCTGCACCATCATTGCCTTTTTCTTTTCTTGTCTTCTTTCTCTCAAGACCTTTCTTTCTTCTTCATCCATGTACTTGTTGACTATAGGATATGAGCGAGTCAATGGCATAGTGACCTGGTTGTCTACAGTTCAACATAGATATTGACTTTTTGATCGGCTCTTTCCATTCTTGAGTTGTCGGCCCTTTGATACTCAACGTTTTGGTGATCTTCTCTTTGGTTGGCTGTCTTCCCTTGATTTGGAGGAGGGGCGAGTGTCTTCTCGGAAGATTCACCCTTTCCTCTCTTGTAGTTCTTATTGAAGAACTTGTTGAACCTTTTAACCATCGGGGCTATTTCTTCCGGGTCAATGACTTCTTTGACCTCGGCTCTCTCTTCCCATCTTTAACAATTAGAGCAAATTTGTTTTGGAGTGCAATTTGTTTTTCTGGTCTTTTCTTCTCACTCAAACTCATAGGCTTTGAGGTCCGAGAATAACTCATGGTTGGATGTCTTTGATAGGTCCATGGAATGTCTCGGTCATGACCTTCATTTCCCATTCAATTTGGAAGACTTTTTAGGATTTTCATACACATTTCATTCTCGTGTATATTCCTTTCCAAGTGCATACCTCATTTGTGATTTCGTGAATCGAGCATCCGGTTGATCCAGGTTTTCTCCGAGATCATTTTGAAGTTCTCAAATTTACTGTCTGACCACCGATAATTTGTTTTCTTTGATTTGCTCGAGCCTTCACAAATCGGTGTCAACTTGTCCCAGATTTCTTTAGCCGTTTTTGCATGATTTGACTTTATTGAACATGGCTTTGTCTAAGGTTTTGTAAAGAATGTCCTTGGCTACATTGTCCAGGTTGTATCTTTTTCTGTCATCATTTGTCCACTCGGTTCTTGGTTTTCAACCATGGTCATGCAGGAGCGACATCTTCTTCTCCTTCACCGCAACTCTCCGCAATGCATTTGTGTTCACCTTTAATATTTGCGAGAGGCCCATCTTCTATCACTATCCACATCTCATCATGTAATGTTTGATAGATGAGCACATATACGAATTTTCCAATCATCAAATTCTTCAATAGTGAACATAAGGATGCGTGTTAGATTTGCTTCCATGATAATAACTTTTAATGATAGAAAAGATTTTTGAAAGTTTAAGTACTAAAGCAGACTTTGAAAAGTTTGGAGATCTAGTTCAAGAACCGGTGCGGAGGGTTCAATGAACCAACCGCTCCGATACCACTTGTAGGTCCCAAGGGGTGTAAGTGTAAGGTTTAGAAGGGGTTGAATAAACCTTGCAAATTTTCGATTTAGTCCTTTTAAATCTCTGAGTTGATTCTACAATTGTGTCCCTGAAGGACAATCGAATTAGTCACTCGGTAGAGTTAATCTCATACTGATTCAAAGAGCTATTGATGGAGTAACTCAATTTGTTGGCTATAATTTAACTCAACTTTGTGGTTTTATTTTCAAATGGAAGACTTAACACCCTTAAGTTTGATTGAGCAAGGTTTTAGAGCTTGATTTAGTACTTATAAATTATCGGTGGATAGCAAATTTATCGTGAGATATAAGCGATTAATAATGCAAGAATTAAAGTGCTTAAATGTAAATGACACAATGAAATTTTTATAGAGGTTCGAAGATGGGGTAATTCTTCTACTCCTCTCTTCTCCAACTCCTGGAGGAATCCACTAAGTAATGATCGGTTTACAAAGTGGTAATAGTCCGGATACAAGTCTTGATCACAACCGACTTGATCCTTAGGGACTCGATCTGAGACGCCTTGATCACTCACCAAGGCTTCTCGTGCGACTCGGCTTCTTCACGCAGGCGTTTGCCTTTGTTACTGACTCACTTGCTCAAGCTCTTTGGATTTGATCACGAAGCCCTCCAAAAGCTTAAGACTTGGTTCAACTTGAACCTTTCTACAATCCTTCCGGAATGTAGACCCCTTTTCTTCAAAAGTTTCCTCTTCAACGATTGAAGTTCTCTTTTCTTCACGGGTGAGTGTTGGATTGATGTACTTCGTAATGTAGGCTTGAGGATTGAGAATATTTCGTTTTTCTAATATGCTTGTATATCTCACATGTGTGTCATCATTTTTCTCAAACAAACTCCTCGGCCTTTTATAGTGAAATTTCAAAAATTTGCCCGTTGAAGAGATAGGCTTATTTTTGAAAGTCACTTTGCGATCGTTGGCTTGCGTTCTTGGAATTGCCATTTCCTCGTATGAATTGTTCTTTCACCTTTTCGAGTTCGACATGGTGTGGTGCTTCCCATTGGTTCATTCCTTTTGCACGCTTCGGGGTGAGCACTCAGAAAGATGGTATGGAGATATTACTTATTTAAGTAAATCTCTTGATTTAAATGCAACGGTTCTTTTACTGATTATCTCGACTTGATTGCATTTCCTTGCTTTCCCCAGGTGACTTAGAGTCGACTTCAATCATGGGATGACTCTTTCCGCCACTTCAACTTGAGACTTGGCTTTTCTTGAGTTGACTTGATGATGATCCACTCACCGCATCTCACCGCTTCTCCAATAGAGTTCTGTCTACTCTTAACGCCATACTCACCGTCTCGCGGGAGTCTTCCTTCAGTCTTGATTGTCTTCTTGCATGTTAGGGCGTAGGCTGTCTTAACTCGGCTTGGCCACTCTATTGTTACAATACATTTTACAACAAGAAATTGGGGTGCCAACTTTCTATTCTAAGTTTTACATGGCATTCATCAAAATCTAAACAATAAAATTCCTAACATTTTACTTACGTAAATTAATTAATTCCAAATTTAATAATATTTTTATAACATTTAGATTTACATGTCTTAATCTAATATGCCATAAATCGAGCACTGAGAATGCAAATAGAAGAAGATTCATTCTTATTCATTTCAACATCGCCAAAACGACATACAATCATTACATTCATTTTGAGCAGTCCATTGTCTAGATAACCCCTACCAAGGAACTGTCCAAACTTGCTAAGTACAAACTTTCGATTCAAAAACTAGTCTAAACCCATGGTTAACTAGCGGTGAACCCGAAACCAGATTTTTACGGATGTCCGGGACATGCGACATCATTCGGCTTCAACTCATTGCCAAAAGTAAGCTTTAGCACCACCGTTCCTATGCCAAACATTAGAAGTGGCGTGATTACCCATGTGGAGCTTTCCTCCACGGTCGATGGGATGTAGTAGGAAAAAGCATCCAAAATATCCCCTTTATGATTGTCAAGCAATCGACGATAAATCAAAATATTACAGGGATGTACATAAGGCTACTATCGTGCCTCAAGTCTAAGACTAATCATGTCTTTGTCGCAGTGTGGAAATTTTTAATTCGACAATAAATATTCCAATTAAGAATTTCCATTGGGTCATGTTCGGTGTACTTGTTCTCTAACAATCACCCGCATATATGCATTTTCGTCTAACGCTAATGTTAATGGAATGCAACATCCTCGTCATACGAGCATGCATCATATGCACAAGTCTTTGCGGGGCTATTCAATGTCCTATCTTGAAAAGCCCATTGACTTGGAACTAATTTAAGATCAAAGCCTTAGAGACATGTTCCATGATCGCCATCAAACGCGCGGCCATGTCCCATAGCTTAATATGATCTAAGGACTTTATCAAACTCACAATTAATAACATTAAATGCAAAACAAATGATAAATAAATGCCTTTATTAATATAATTCTCAATAAAATTGTCTTTACAAGTAGAATAAACTCCAATCTAATTGGAGCGCCGGGCACTCTACTCTAACAATCCCCACTTGCCCTAGCTCCAATCGCCCATGTATCTTAGGCCCATCTTCTCAAGATGTTCGTCGAATACCTTTTGTGATAAGGGTTTAGTAAGTGGTCTGCTACATTTTTATCAACGACTCGATCCACAACGACGTCGCCTCTACCAATGATCTCTCGGATCGATGGTATCGTCTCATGATGTGCTTGGATCTTTGATGAGATCTTGGCTCTTTTGCTTTGCGCATGAATGGCTCCGCGTTGTTATCATAGTAAATCATTCTTTGGATCAACAACGGATGGAACTACACCCAACCGCGGATGAAGTTTCGTATCTAACTTCTTTTCTTTGCATCGATGCGGCAAATATATTCAGCCTTCTGTGGTGGACTCTGCGGTTGTTTCTGTTTAGAACTCTTCCAATCGATGCTCCACCATTCAAGGTGAATATATACCTGACATGGACTTAGAGTCATCTACATCGGATGACAACTAGAGTCGATAAAACCTTCTAGTTTCGGTTCTCCATTGCCGTATATCAAAAAGATATCCTTAGTTTTCTCAAGTACTTAAGGATCATCTTAACGGCCTTCCAGTGATCATCCTGGATTGGTGATATCTGCTCGTGACACTCAGAGCATGAGCAACATCGGGCCTAGTACATAACATCGCATACATTATGCTTCCAATAGCGGATGCATAAGGTATGTGAGCCATCCTTTCTCTTTTCTGCGGGTGTCTTGGGGACATAGCCTTAGAAAGTGAAATTCCATGACTCATTGGCGGTATCCTCGCTTTGATTCCTCCATGCTAAACCTTTTTAGCATTTTGTCTATGTACATGGACTTGGATAGTCCGATCATCCTTCTCGATCTATCTCTATAGATCTTAATCCCTAGGATGAAGGATGCATCTCCCAAGTCCTTCATGGAGAACTGTTTAGATAACCAAGTCCTTGTTGATCGTAACAATCTATATCATTCCCAATGAGTAGGATGTCGTCAACATAGAGCACAACAAATGCAATCTGCGCTCCCACTAACCTTCTTGTAGACACATGGTTCATCCAGGTTCTTATGAAAATCAAAGGTTTTGATCGTTTCATCAAACCTAATGTTCCAACTCCTCGGCTGTTTGAGTCCATAAATGGATCTCACGGGTTTGCAAACCTTTTGCTCGCTCCCATTTGGATATGAAGCCCTCTGCCGCTTCATGTAGATCTCTTCTTTAATGTTTCCATTAAGAAAAGATCTTCACATCCATTTGCCATATCTCGTAGTCATAATACGCCGATATGGCGGCAAGATCCGAATGGATTTAAGCATCGCTCTCGGTGAAAACGTTTCCTCATAATCAACTCTTTGCTTCTAAGTATAACCTTTTGCAACCAACGTGCTTTGTAGGTTGCTACCTCTCCATCTACTCCAAGCTTCCGCTTGTAGACCCATTTGACTAATATGAACAATTTCTGTGGTGGGTCCACCAAGTCCATACCTTGTTGGTGTACATGGAGTCCATTTCGATCGCATTGCTTCTCGCCATTTTTAGTCAATGTCCAACATCGCCTCTCCATAGCTTCTTAGATCATTATCGAGGAGTCCCTCTTCTTTGTTCTCTAACAAAAGGTTCGACCTCTCGGGCGCCACTTGAAACCCCTGATTTAGAAAGGTTGTGCTTGGATGGTCCGGCTACAAATTGGTGTGTCATTTGCGGTAACATTCGTGAGATTATGTGGCTCTTGAACTTCTTCAAGTTCTACGACTCCGCCATTCCTTTCGAGAGATAAACTTATCTTCAAGAAAAGTGGCATTCCTCGAAACAAACACTTTTTGCTCAGAAGGGTCATAGAAATAGTATCCATAGACTCTCAGGATACCCCACGAATTACATAAGATGGATCTCATGTCCAACTTATCTCCCACTTGCTCTTTGCTTCACATAAGCGGCACCCCCATACTAAGGTACTTGTAGGAAGGTGTTTTGCCACACCATATCTCATATGGTACTTTGGGCACGGCTTTTGATGACACTCTATTCAATAGATATCTTTTGTTTCTAAGGCATAACCCCAGAATGAAAGAGGTAATGAAGTGAAACTCATCATCGAGCGAACCATGTCTAATAGGGTTCGATTCTACGCTCCACAACCCCATTGAGTTGTGGAGTGGCGGAAGGAGTCCACCAGCGTGAGACAATCCCATTCTCTTTTAGATAATCAATAAACTCGGTGGTCAAGTATTCACCCCTCGATCCGATCGAATGGCTTTAATGCTTCGACTAGTTTGTTTCTCCACTTCGCATCTAAATTCTTTGAACCTTTCAAGGTCTCAAATTTGAACCTCATTAGGTACACATAACCATACCTAGAACCGTCGTCGGTAAAGTTAGTAGTGATAGTTCCTCGTGCACTAACACTTAGTGGGCCACACACATCCGTATGGATCAAATCCATAGATCTTTGGCGCTCAACTTGTCCAAAATGGTGATTTGGTCATTTTCCTTTGAGACATGATTCACATGTTGGCAACGTTTGCTCTTCCCTAAGGTTGAGTTTTTGTCCCAACTTGCTAATTCTTTTCTCGAAATATGACCTAATCTAGCATGCCAAAGTGTGAGAGAACTATGATTATCTAACTTTCGTTTATTTTGTTGAATGTGATATATGGGTTTTTGGGGAGTCAAAGTGTATAAACCATTCATCAAAATGCAAGTAGATATAATAGAAGAACATCGAGAGATAGAACAACTTCTATCCTTAAATAAAAACCATAGCCCTCTCCATCCAAAATAGGAATGGAGATGATGTTTCTAACAATATCCGGTGCATAAAGACAATCATTTAAAACTAAAACAAAACCATTATCAAGAGCTAAGTTAACAGTTCCTATGGCTAATGCGGCAACCTTTGCTCCATTCCCCGATCGCGAGGATCATCTCTCCTCTACTACTCGGCTCCTTCTTTCTTGTCATTATCGCAAATCATTGCAAATATGAGATGCGCAACCCGTATCTAATACCCAAGAAGAATCATTAATCGATAAGTTAACTTCAACAAAATAAATACGGGCGTTTCGGGCTTGCAAGATACTCCTTGCGCCTCCTCTTCCAATGTCCCATCTTACCGCAATTGTGGCATTTGTCATTAGCTTGTGAAGACCCCTTCTTGGCATTAACGCCCCCACCTTTTGTCTTCTTGTTGGGATTAGTGGAACCCTTTCCATTCCCTTTCCTTTTCTTAGACTTTGCGGCCTTTGATCCGAGAAGTGGATCCAACAACCAAGACGGGCTTATCCTTCTTAATGGTGGATTCGGCCGTCCCGAACATGCTCACCAACTCATGGAGACTAGTATCCATGTTGTGCATGTTAAAGTTGACAACAAATGTGTCAAATGAGGGAGGCAAAGATTGCAACAAGAGGTCCACATATAGCTCATTATCCATAACGACTCCAAGGGACGCAAGCACTTTCAATGAGTGCTATCACCTTGACCCATGATCATGAATCAAGAGCCCTCGATCATACGACATTTGAAAAGCTCCTTAGATATCTTATATCTTTCTTGTCGGGTTCTCTCACCATACAACTCTTGTAGGTGGAGGAGGATATCAGTAGCATTATCCAAACCCTCGTTCTGCCTTTGCAGCTCATTTGACATCGAAGCTAGCATGTAGCAACGAGCCTGGAGATTGTCATCTATATGACGTAAATACTCCAAATAGGCCTCTGAAGTCACATCCTCAGGAGGAGTAG
This sequence comes from Rehmannia glutinosa, assembly GCA_016081115.2. NCBI lineage: Eukaryota > Viridiplantae > Streptophyta > Magnoliopsida > Lamiales > Orobanchaceae > Rehmannia > Rehmannia glutinosa. Next base: position 18,826,009 of record CM071926.1, on the reverse strand, counting down.
CAGGGGGCGATTTTTCAAGAACATAAGCCCTCTTTTCAGATTGGAGGACTATCTTGAGGTTTCTCAGCCAATCGACAAAATTAGGACCAGTCAATTTGTTTTGCTCAAGAATAGTTGCAATTGGATTTTTAGCCATTTCAGTAGATTAATCTACAAAAATAAATGAAGCAGAAAATGAGTAAACTATGAGAATAACATATTAATTTAATATAAGGTCTTTAATATTAAATTCTCCCACTATTTTATTCAAATTCCATTAACCCCAAATGGAAAAACGAGAAATCGATTTCTAGTGGGCTTGAGGCCCAATAGAAATATTTCACACCCCAATTTTATGAGCCCATGAAATATATCTATGCTAGTGAACTCTTTGACAATTGTATCGCTATACAACCCTCAAGTTTGTTTTGCCTCACATTTTCTCGTATACCCCAATTTTATGAGCCTATACGGTACTAAGTGTCAAACAAACCCATCAAACCTTCGTGCAAATGGAGCATCAAAATGTTCCACGACTCATGGCCAACATAAGGACGAGTCCATTCCACGAACATCTCTATGTTTGGTAGAGAACACAGCTTTCCAACACTAAGTCACTCCACGACTCATGGCCAGTGACCAAGTGCGGTAGCATCGTCATGTCATCTACCTTTGATGGAAGGCATGGAACGATAGATCCAACCTATCTTGTCCATTTTGTTTGATATAGAATTAATTTAAAAAATTAAATTCTTTTAAGTTTCAAAAACTTGGGGTTTTTAATTTTCCAAGACCTCATCATAAACCTATTTACTTGGTGAGTTTTATTTAATGCAACATATCAATATATGAATTGCGCAAGCAAAAAGCATTAAATAAATTCTAACATGCATCCTATGCAAAAAGCGGTGGGATGATCATGGCCAGCCTATGCGACCCATTTGAGCCAAAAATGGGTCTATGGTCAATCTAAGGGACAAAATAAATATAACTATTTCTATTACATTTTATTAATGTACCCATACATGCATGGGCCTTGAATCTTCTATTCTATTACATTTGTAAAATCTACCCACACACGTGTGGGCCTTTTAGCATCGAACGTCCTCTAAATTACAATAAATGGAAAACCTCGCCACCTAATCTACTCTCAATGCAAAAATTTAAAGAACTTACAAATAATAGAATAAGAGGCTCGCATGCCCCGTAAAACCCAAAGAAATTAAAACACATCCAATCACATTGGTCATAGGCCCATGATCATCCCTAAATAAATCATCTTTGAAACATCCATCACATGAATTTAAAGCATTTAAATTTACCAAGTTCTATGTGCCAATTTAATTTGGGATAAAACTATTTTGATTACTCATAAAAACAATTTTTATTAATTTTGAAATTAACAATTTAAATCCAAAATCTGAATAATCAAAACTCATATATATATACACGTATATATACACAGGTATATATATATATATATCTCTTACGAAATCTGAATAACAGAAAATCGTTAAACAAATCAAAACCAAATCCAACATATATGTACAGACTTTGATATCATTTGAAAAACAAAACTTTGTCAAACAAATCAAAAACTAATCAAAGCTGTACAAAATTTGAGATCAAATAAAAACAGCCCGAAATTGAAAACAAATTCGTTCTCATATTTATTTGAAATTCAACGCCTATTTTTTTCTTTCGTAAAAAAATAATAGTATCCAGTTTTATCCCAAATGTAAATCGTATGAAACAATTGCATCGCTACATAAAACATTCTATTAAACACATTTTAACAATTTAAAACATGCTTTAAACACACATAAACTTGTATAAACGCGAAACCGTGGCTCGATACTCTTTGTTGGGTTCGCTATACCGCTGGCTTAACGCAACGGAAATTTAAAATTTTAAACATGCATACGATTATACATAAAATAAAATCCCGGGTTCTCGTGGCGATTTAACGATCGCGCAAATTTTACAAGTGGTAAAAATTAGGGTTTAATAATTTTTGCCTAAATAGCTTCCTTTTGAAGAAGATGTAGAAGGAATCCAAATTCCTCGCGGCGGGGTAAATCCTCGAATCACGAACTCGCAGAGGGTCCAATCGTCCCTCCTCTAAAGCTAGTCCACACGATGGATGATAGCACCGGATTATAAATTTCGCTAGTAATTTATAACCGGTTTCTATATTCAATCTCAAATTTGGAGTGAACACCAATTCTTAATTCAACCGGTGAAATTAGGAATTGTTGTTATGTAATTAAACCAAGAAGGGTTCTTGATTTTTCCTACGAAGATAAAAGAAGAAGAAAAAAACTTGGAGAGAGAACAACAAAAAAAGGGGTTAGGCGTTTTTTAGAGAGAAAGACGCCTAAAATTTTTTATCTCTTTTTTGTATCTCTTATTCTTCTCTTTTGATTGTTAAAGATACTTATATGATTCATCCTATGTTCATAAAAGTGTCCAGGTTCAAAACCTAAAATCGGTAGGAGAATATTATATGATAATCTCAATTGATCCTACGATATCTTGCCATATCCGGATAACCCTTATCCGGATATTCACAAAAAATCCCCCATCTTTTTCTTTCTTTCAAATTAGCCGGATGGGCCTATCCGTATGGGCTTAATTAAATATTAGGTTGGACATTTAATTAAAAATATCCATCAATTAATTCCAATTAATTGATCCAGCCCATATTTAATTAATTTAATCAAATCAATTCCATCTGCCCAAATAAATAATCCATTATTTATTTGGCTATATTTAACTATTAAATGTAGTCTTTTCATAAAATTAATTGATCTTATCGTTAAATTATTTTTCACTCCAAAGACTTCCTAATCTAATTAGGTCTAATTAAATGATCTAATTATTTAATTAAATATTTAATTTAATTATTGAATTAAATCAAGCCACAATTAATTAATCTCTATCAATTAATTGTATCCAACCTTTGGACTAATTTTCGATTGAAGAAATGACACCAACCATTTTGTGTGTGACCGCTTTAGGTTCACAACTAATGATAGCGATGAGCTTACAACTTTTGTAACTTACGAATAATAATTATTCAATTAATTAATCTAATTAATTAATATGTTTTGAGATTAACTCTTTAATTCCAAAACCTACAAATCATGGGAACATCTAGCAAGTAGCATGATCGTCTAGCAATAGGTGAAATAGCGAGTAAACTATTTCAATTACGATTGCATACATGTACGTCCTTTCAACATCTAATCTCCCGATTAAATCTTGGGCATGGATTATAAGTCGAAACCCACTTGATTTAATAAGCGTGATTCCATTTCAAGTCTAGTGATTTCTTTATTAATCAATATTCATCATGCATTGGCGAAGGTCTTTAAATCACAAACTATGAAAACACGGGAGATTCCTTGTCAATAAACAAGTGTCGAATTCTATGTTGGCCACCGATTAACCTCCATATACACCAGTGCAACATCCAAAATATCCCCTTTATGATTGTCAAGCAATCGGACGATAAATCAAAATATTACAGGATGTACATAAGGCTACTATCGTGCCTCAAGTCTAAGGACTAATCATGTCTTTGTCGCAATGTGGAAATTTTTAATTCGACAATAAATATTCCAATTAAGAATTTCCATTGGGTCATGTTCGATGTACTTGTTCTCTAACAAGACTGCGCGATATATGCATTTGCGTCCTGGCGCTAATGTTAATGGAATGCAACATCCTCGTCATACGAGCATGCATCATATGCACAAGTCTTGCGGGGCTATTCAATGTCCTATCTTGAAAAGCCCATTGACTTGGAACTAATTTAAGATCAAAGCGGCTTAGAGACGTGTTCATGATCGCCATCAAATGCGCGACCATGTCCCATAGCTTAATATGATCTAAGGACTTTATCAAACTCACAATTAATAACATTAAATGCAAAACAAATGATAAAGAAATGCCTTTATTAATATAATTCTCAATAAAATTGTCTTTACAAGTAGAATAAACTCCAATCTAATTGGAGCGCCGGACACTCTACTCTAACAATTATAACACCAAGGTCAACCTTCAAAAATACCCCTTTACAAAGATAAATAAAAACTCTAACTAATTTATTGCATAGGAAAAGACTATTTCTATTCAGTGGATAAAAAAGGTAATACTAATATTCCTATGTGTATCATCATTATCAGTAGAATGCAAAACCTTCTGAAAACTGAATAAATGGTAAACAATGGAGTATAATCCTTTTATCTATGTACATATATTTTCTATAAAATTACAACAGTAACAATATTTGTCAATTGTTGGAGAGCGGGTCTCTTGTAAGATGGTTGCACGGTGCGATGAATTGCACTTTTAGTGTAAAAAGTGATAATTTTAGTGTAAAAAATGATATTTTTAGTGTAAAAAGTAATACTTTAAATTTGTCTAATACACTTAAATTTAGTGTTCTCGACAATGTATCACTTTTTACACTAATAATATCATTTTTATCTTAAAAGTATCGCCGTCGCACCGTGTGCGGCGACCGCTTACACAAATTTTTACCATTGTTGGGGAAAAAGTGAGAAAAAAGGGCTGCATGTGACAATAATAACCGAGAGATGACCAAGGTCAACGTATATAGCACGGCCATGGATATCATCAATCATTTAGCACTTTTATATATATATATATATATATCAGAAATAATAATAATAATAATATAAAAAAGAAGAAGAAAAGAAACCAAGTTGGGTGGAAAAGAAAAATTAAAAGAAATATCCCCGTGACTTATAAATTGGACGTGCAATAATTGTTACTGCTAAGAGATCTCTAGTACATTTTAGAAACTCGAAAAAGGTGGGAAATTTTTCTATATTGAGATGCCCCAGTTTGAAGGGTAGTAATGGTAAATGCAAAAATCCCCTGATTTAGAAAGAGGATTGTGACACTTTGCTTCACAATCCATGTGACTCCTTTGGATTTATGACCAAATTGTTTGTTGGATTATCATTGTTCATCATATGGGAACAATGATTTCTATTTTTTTGTTTCTTTGTTCTAATAATAGAGTTGTTTGTTGTTTAATTGTTTTTTCCCTTAAGGGAACATGGGAGGGAAGAAAGATGTACAACTTAATTATCTATAGAATTATATGTGGCTACATATTTTTTAAGGGATAATTAGAAAAACTACCCTTAGGTTTGGATTAATTATAAAAAGACATAGTTTTTTGAAAATTAAATAAAAAACAACGAGATTTGATTTTTTGTTACATTTTACCTCTTCATAAACAAAACCATTTCAAGCATCATCTTACATTTGTAAAAATATTACAAGTATTCCCTTACATTTAACACATGATCAAGTCTCAAGTTTTTTTTTTTTTTTTTTTTTTTTGTAATTTTCTAATAGTTCTCAGTTTTTAATTAACCCCAATATGAGGGGTAGTTTTTGTAATCATCCTTTATTTAAATTATTTGGTTAACTGTCATTTTATCTATATTGATTATTGTTGTCTCATATAAGTACCTAAAAATATATATAGGTGAAACGTCAAAGAGAAATTTTGATATGTTTTGTTTGACTTGAGAGAAATTCTCTTTATGATTATATTTGGTGCCAAAATTAATTACATCACAAGTAAATTAGTACTTGTCAATTATCATTAATTCGAGTGGTGTACATTGCGACAAAGTTTTACTAATTATGACATAAGTACTTGAAAAAGGTCTCGGTGGCGAGATCTTCTCAAGAATCCAACTCGATCCTCGCCTAAATTTTGCAAAAGACTAACCGGAGAGAACTCCTGCGTAAGACTTCGACGATCAAGTTAGTAAAAGGGAAGAAGAGTAAAGAAAAGTGTATAAAATATAAAAGGCCGAATAAAAATGCCAAGATACCTTCATTTCTCACTTTCTCCCTCCTTTTATACCCAACCCATTTTGTCATTGATGTCCACGTGTCCAATCTGGATTGGGAGTCAAAACAAGGTAGGAAAATGTGTCAGTCGACAAAAAAGAACTAGTCACATCCGTCGGTCGACCATGGGGATAGTTACTTCCTGTCGAATCGGCCTTCTTATGATATTAATTACTTGTCGGTCTTCCTCGCGGATATTTAATGCTCGCGGTAGGACCGACACTTAATAAATTCATGTCAAGTCATTCCTATCTTTTAGTAACTTCTGTCGGTCGATCGAAGCTTTGGCATTTCGGTCAAATCAAGTCAACCGTATCTTTTAGTAACTCTCTTGTGATAAGTGTCATTTTGTACATATTTTATATTATTAATTCAATAGTTTTTGAATTGTTTTGTTAGAAAAATCATAGTTTCTCAAGTATTTACGTAGCATTTCATAGTGTGATGTGTTTAACATTATAGGTGGAGCAATTTGGAGCAATGTGAAGCCATATTACTTGAAAAAGGCAAGAAAATCACTCAACATGACTTGGGGTGACAAGTAACATGGCCATGTTCAAAAAAGAAGAAATAAATTGGATAAAAATTGGAAAAAGGGTCCAAACGGCCAAGCCGTGTCGCCAAACACGGCCATGTTGAAGGGGATCAAAAGAGGAGGAAAAACCGCACAAAACAGGCCGAACACGGCCTGGCGTGTTGTACAACACGGCCAGTGTCGCATAACACGGCCTAAGCCGTGTCACACGCGTTTTCCAGCAATTTTGTGCGGCAAAGACGGCCGTCTTTGCCGCCGACACGGCGTGTCAGGGACCCCTTTTTGCAACTTTTCCATGTAAAAATTATGGAAAACTCACCTACCAAGCCTTTTGACCACTTTTATACACCTTTAACACCCATTTTGCTGCAACATGTCCCCATATTCCCTCAATCATCATGTGTATACAATGATTCAACCAACTCAACCATGAATGTGCACACAATGATTCAACTAACAAGCATGGAAATGGGGCATTTGTTAATATGGTATTTCACAAGATGGTGCTTATAAAAGCCAGGAGTTTGAGTTGGAAAATCATTCATGTAATATTCATTCATAGAGAGATTCATAGTGTTTAACATTTTGAGTGGAATTGGGATCAAGAGGTCTTGGAGGAGTAAGCTTGAGGCAACATTGGGGAAGAAGGCTTGGAGCAACATCATCAAGTCAATTGAGATTTTGATAAAGATAAGTACACCATGTCTACAATGTTTACATCTTCTTGTGTAATTTATTCTTGTGTCAAAAGCATGTGTAGCTAAAACTCCTAGTGTTTGAATGTAATGAACTCTAGAATGGATTTGTGATTAAGGTGTGTATGTTTTTAATAAAATCTTCATATTTTGTGTGATTCACTTATATTATGCTTCGTTCATTCGAATTGATATATGCGCAATATTGATTTGAAATTTATTTTTCATCCGGAAATCGAGAGATTCATGGTGAAATAGAACTATATAAGTGAAAAGAGTTGCATGCAATCCTAGATATGGGACGACATAAATCTTCTCGGATTAGGGTCAAACCTAATATGGGAATTCATAAATCGTTATAATGCAATCTTGGGGGTTTTAACTAGAAAGAGATTTCAGTTAATCAACTTGAGATTAGGAGTTTTTCGCGAGAAAGGGATTAACTTAAATCGGGAATTTCTACGGTCCACATAGCATGAGATTTTATTAAAAGAGGTTGGTTTTTGTAAGGGCTTATGGTTGAATCTTTTAACTTGTCAAATCACAAAAACATTCTAGAGGATTTACATTCAAACACACTTCTATCTCTTGATTTCTTATTCTACAAATTTTACTTCGTTTTTACACTTCGATAATTTAGATTCTTTATCAAACAAAAACTCTGAAAATTGTTAGATTAAATAACAAAAAAGACGGTAATTATTAGTACTTATAATCCTCGTGGGAATGACACTCGGTACTCAATAATCTATCTATAAAAACGATAGGTGCACTTGCCTACGGTTTTAAAGGTAGCTTTTGAGCCATCAAGTTTTTGGCGCCGTTGCCGGGGATTGTAATATTAAGAACACCTTATTTTTGTTAATTTAATCATTTTTTTATTTTCATCAATTGTCTTTCTAGGTATATATCTTTGTAAGTCTTGGATTATACTTATCCTCCTTGTTTACTACAGTGCATGCCTACTAAATCGCCGAATCTGGAAGACGCGAGACCGCCGGTAGCAACACGGAGGAAAGTATTAAATACAGGACCACGAGGAGGATACTAACGAAAGCAAGGATCCCGATATGGCGGATGAACAACAAAGAACCATGTACGACTACGCCAAGCCATCTATGGACGGTACGTCGTCTAGTATCGTAAGGCCCGCTGTTGCAGCCAATAATTTCGAAATCAAACCGAATGTCATTCAAATGGTGCAACAATTTGTCCAATTCGACGGCTTACCAGATGAAGATCCAAATAATCATATCGCGAATTTCCTCGAAATTTGCGATACTTTCAAAATAAATGGAGTCTCCGACGATGCCATCCGTTTACGCTTATTCCCATTTACTCTTCGGGGACGGGCTAAACAATGGTTAAACACTTTGCCGGAAGGAACAATCACAACATGGAGCATTATGGCGGAAAAATTCCTTTTAAAGTATTTCCCACCCGCTAAAACCGCACGATTGAGGAATGAGATCTCTTCATTCACTCAAGAGGACGATGAAACCTTGTACGACACTTGGGAGAGATTCAAAGAATTCTTTGCGAAAATGCCCACATCATGGTCTTCCCATTTGGATGCAAGTCCAAACATTTTACAATGGGTTGCTCTCATCGACAAGGCAAATGATTGATGCGGCGGGGAACATTGAACAATAAGACACCCGGCCGCCCAAGATCTCATAGAAGGAATGGCCATGAATGGCTATCAATGGCAATCCGTGCGGGAAAAAACCAACAGTCGGTGGGAGTATATAATGCGGACGCGTGGTAACACTAGCCAGCGCACAGTCGAAGCTCTAACTCGAGAAAATCGACGGGTTGGCGCTCCAAAACCACCAACACAACAAGCCTTCTCATGCGATACTTGTGGAGGATCGCACAACCACCAAGATTGCCCTCACGCGATACCGCCACATGAACAAGTGGATTATCTAGGTAATCAATCTCGACCGCTTTCAAAATAATCCTTTCAAAGAACACTTATAATCCAGGTTGGCGTCAACACCCGAACTTTAGTTGGGGAAACCAAGGTCAACGGCTAATCCAAACGCACTCCCCAATTAAATACACACCTCCGGTTTCCAACCGCGAAAACCAAGTTTGGAGGACTTACTGTCCAAATTGTCCAAACAACGGAAACCCGTTTCACGCCACCGAAACATCCTTAAGGAACCAAGAAGCATCCATTCGCAACTTGGAAAATCAAATTGGTCAAATTGCCAAAATGATCTCCGAAAGGCCACAAGGAGCTTACTAGCAACACCGAGCCAAATCCAAGAGAAGTAAAAGCAATTACTCTAAGGAGTGGAACAAAGCTAGGCAATACGGATGCGGGAGGGGCAACCCACGCCCATACAACAAAAAAAGACGAACGGTATCCAAGGAAACAAAGAAAATGGTACCGGAATTCCAACCACCTATTCCGTATCCAAGTCGATTACGTAAGGACAAACATGACGACCAATTTGGTAAGTTCTTGGATTTATTTAAACAATTGCACATCAATATTCCTTTTGTTGAAGCCCTTTCACGGATGCCAAAATATGCCAAGTTTCTAAAAGATCTTCTTTCAAATAAGAAGAAGCTTGAAGAAATATCTATAGTGCAATTAAATGAGGAATGCTCGGCAATTTTGCAAAACAAGTTACCTCGAAAAATCAAAGATCCGGGGAGTTTTACTATTCCTTGTCATGTCGGTAATTTGGTTGATCGGGCATTGACCGATCTAGGGGCTAGCATTAATTTGATGCCTTATGATTTATTCAAACAAATGGGTTCAGGAGAGCCAAAACCAACTAGGATGAGCCTGCAATTAGGTTGGATCTATTAAATATCCTAGAGGCATTGTTGAAGATGTTTTGGTCAAAGTCGATAAGTTTATATTTCTGTCGATTTTGTAATTCTTGATATGCATACAAATGTCGAAGTCCCTTTGATCCTGGGCGTCCATTTTTAGCTACTGCTAAAGGCAATCATTGACGTGCATGATGGCAAACCGATTTTAAGAGTCGAAGATGAACAAGTCATTTTTAAAATCGCTACATCAATGAAAAATACGATAGATAAAGATGACTCATGTTTTGCTATTGATCTTATCGATATGGAGATAACCAACTCTCTACCAAGCATGATTTCTAACGAATTTTTGGAGACTTGTATTGTTCAAAGTGCGGGTATATCGGATGAAAACCCCTTTCTTAGGGAATCCGTACTCGCATTGGAGGAAAACAAACCAGCGAACGGCGAGATAGAGTTCGCAAAGATTGAAAACTCACGGTGGGGCATATCAAACCATCCATTGAGGATCCACCACTTTGTTGGAGCCGAAGGAGTTACCCGAACACTTGGAATATGCATTTCTAGCCGAGAACACCAAACTTCCCGTAATTATTTCCTCCAATTTATCTTCTCATCAAAAGGATAGATTGTTGGCAATATTACGGAACATAAAAAGGCCATCGCTTGGAAAATCTCCGACATTCGAGGGATCAATCCTTCCTTTTGCACTCACAAGATTCGATGGAGGAAAACTTCAAGCGGTTGTTCTACCTCGGCGTCGCTTAAATCCAAACATGAAAGAGGTAGTTAAAGCGGGTAATCAAACTACTAGATCTTTGGGCTCATCTATCCAATCTCCGGCCGTGGTGGGTAAGTCCAGTTCAAGTGGTCCCAAAGAAAGGTGGGATGACGGTGGTACCAAATGAAAAGAATGAACTTATTCGATCGAACGACGGTAGTTGGTTGGCGGTTTGCATCGATTCGACGACTTAACGATGCTACTCGCAAGGACCACTTTCCTTACCTTTTATTGATCAAATGCTTGAACGTTTATCCGTCACCTCTATTATTGCTTCCTTGATGGCATGTCGGGTTATTTTCGAGATCCGATAGCACCGGAGGATCAAGAGAAAACCACTTTCACTTGTCCCTACGGTACTTTCGCTATAGACGCATGTCTTTTGGGTTGTGCAACGCACCAGAATCAACTTTTTCAACGTTGTATGCTTGCCATCTTCGACGAGCTTGTAGAAGAAATCATGGAAGTCTTCATGGATGACTTCTCGGTTTTTGGGGATTCATTTGATCTTTGTCTTGCAAATCTTAAAAAGTCCTTGTTCGTTGCGAAGAGACTAACCTGGTATTAATCGGGAAAAATGCCACTTCATGGTACAAGAAGGCATTGTTTTGGGGCATAAAATTTCTTGCGGGGAATTGAAGTTGACAAAGCGAAAGTTGATACAATTTCCAAATTGCCACCGCCCGCGGTGAAGGCTATCCGAAGCTTTTTGGGGCACGCCGGGTTCTATAGGCGCTTTATCAAAGATTTTTCAAAAATCGCCCGGCCACTTACTCGCTTTTAGAAAAGGATGCAGTTTTTGATATCAACGATGAATGTCTCCAAGCATTCAACACTTTGAAAGAAAAACTCACCACTTCTCCCATCATGGTGGCTCCGGATTGGTCTCAACCGTTCGAACTCATGTGTGATGCTAGTGACTATGCGGTAGGAGCGGTACTTGGGCAACGAAAAGATAAACACTTCCGGCCAATTTACTATGCAAGTAAGACTTTGAATCCTGCTCAATCCCACTATACAACTACCGAAAAGGAACTACTTGCAGTGGTTTTCGCCTTTGACAAATTTCGATCATACCTGATTCTATCCAAAGTCATTGTCTATACGGATCACTCTGCTTTACGATATTTGCTCGACAAAAATGACGCAAAACCACGACTGATTCGATGGGTTCTCTTACTCCAAGAATTCGATGTGGAGATCAAAGATAAACGGGGTGCCGAAAATCTTGCCGCCGACCACCTATCTCGGCTTGAGCACTCCTAAGACCGATGAGCAACACAATGGACATATCAACGATTCTTTCCCGGATGAGCAACTCTTTGCCCTTAACTCAATTTCAATTGATATTCCTTGGTTTGCGATTTAGCTAATTATCTTGCGGAAAAATTCTCCCGAAAGGGATGACCCATCAACAAAAGAAGAAATTCTTTTCGGACCTCAAGTATTATATTTGGGACGATCCCCACCTCTTCCGAGTTTGTGCGGATCAAATCATACGAAGGTGTGTTGCACTTCCCGAAACCATCTCCATTTTGAATCATTGTCACAAAGGACCCACCGGTGGACATTATCAAGCAAATACTACGGCACGCAAGGTCCTTGAGTCGGGTTTCTATTGGCCTACACTTTTCAAAGACGCAAAACGGTATGTTGAAACTTGTGATAGTTGTCAACGAACAGAAATATTTCTCGAAGAAATGAAATGCCCCAAAACGGTATACTTGTTTGTGAAATCTTTGATGTTTGGGGTATTGATTTTATGGGACCTTTTCCGGCATCGTTGGGCAATAAATATATTTTGGTAGCCGTTGACTACGTGTCAAGTGGGTAGAGGCTCAAGCTTTACCTAAAAATGATGCTCAGTGGTGGTGCATTTTCTCAAAAAACTTTTTACCGGTTTGGTACACCACGAGCCATCATTAGCGATAGAGGCACCCACTTTTGTAATAATCAATTTGATAAGGTTTTGAAGCGTTATGGTGTCACACACCGAGTCGCGACCGCTTATCATCCCCAAACTAAGCGGTCAAGTCGAAGTGTCCAACCGCGAATTAAAACGAATTTTGGAAAAAACGGTTGGGCACTCTCGCGAGGATTGGTCCCTCAAACTCGATGATGCCTTGGGCTTATAGAACGGCTTTCAAAACGCCAATAGGGACTACCCCATACCGACTCGTCTATGGTAAAGCATGTCATTTGCGGTTGAGCTTGAACATAAAGCCTTTTGGGCTATTAAAATGCTTAATTATGACTTGTCAAGTGCGAGGAAATAACCGTTTATTGCAGATTAACGAACTCGAAGAATGGCGAAATTCGGCATACGAGAATTCGAAAATTTACAAGGCGAACGAAATAATGGCATGACAAGCACATTAAGCACACGAGGAATTCAACCGGGTGATCGGTGTTACTATTCAATTCCCGACTTCGCCTATTTCCGGTAAGTTAAAATCCGAGGTGGTCCTAAGGCCATTCATCATTACTCAAGTGTTTCCTTACGGAACTATCGAAATTACACACAAGGAAATGGGCACCTTTAAGGTAAACGGACACCGTCTAAAGCTTTATTTTGGGGCACCATCGATGATAAGTATAGAGATTCCCTCAAGCTTGAGGATCTCCCAAATACATCACACAATTAGAGGTGAATCGGTCCAGGCTATACGACATTAAAGAAGCGCTACCGGGAGGCAACCCGATGATTTTTGTGTCAATTGGTTTCAAATTTTTACTTAGGATTCATTTTTTTACTCGGGATGATATTTAATTAAAAAAAAATAATAATAAAAATTTACTGACTCGGAACACTGGCCGGGCCGTGTCTTCCCGACATGGCCGTGTCAAAAAAAAAAAAAAAATTCCCATTTTTCCTTAAAAAAAAAAAATGAAAAATTGCCCGAACACCTACGGCCGTGTCGCCCGACACGCCCGTGTTCGGCCCAAAATTTTTTTCAACAAACAGCCGGAACACGGCCAGGCCGTGTCGCCCGACACGGCCGTGTCCGGCCGTTAAAAACAAAGGGGTTTCGATTTGGGCGAGTTTTTTTCATTATTTTCATTTCAAAACCCTAAAACCCCTCTTCTTCACCAAAATTTCCCCCAAATTCACCTCACTCTTCCATCTAAACTCAAATTCTTCCATAAAACACCATCTTTTCTCCATTGCCAACACTTCTACCGATTGATTGTTGGGAATTTTGTGGGTTTTGGGAGATTTCTCTTGTGGTGTCTATTTCAAGGTATGATTTTCTATGTTACTTTTTGTGTTTAATTTCATCATTTTTTTGTTTTTATGCTTTCAATTTGTTCATAATTGTTCAAATTTCTATCATTTAGGGCTTTTTGATTTAACTTAAATTTTTGGAATTGTGGGTATTTTTGGATTTTTATGGTGATAATGTTGGCCCCATGTGCTATTGAAATTTGTAGTGGGTATTGTATGTGAAGATTGGTGTGGCTATTGGAATTTGTAGTGGGTATTGTATGATTGGTGTGGCTATTGAAATTTGTAGGGGTAAAATCATGTGAAGTCAATTGTTGGAATTATCTTGCTTGATTTCACCAACAAAATTGGTCCTAAACGAATGAAAGGGTTTATTGTTGCCTAAATATAACGATATGAGCGTTTGTTGATTGATTGGTTGTTAGAATCATATGATTGATCATGCGTGGAAACCGTGCTTTGTTGTAACTTACTTGCTATTTTGATGAGAACTTAAAGGTGATGGGATGATGTTGTTGTTGGGAATTTAATTGAGGCATGGTTTTTATAGGATAGTTGGTTTTCAAAGAAATATTAATAGTAACTGTCCTTGTATTGCATGTTGCTATCAAAAAATTCCTTTTTCGGGACTACCATGTCAAAACGGCCGAGTTACCGCTCCTTCCGGTGCAGGGGACCCTGCGGCTCTCGCCGCCCCTCCCGGGCTAATCCACCAAGTAATCGTCATGGCATTCTATTCCTGGATGAGGAACAAGCAACCCGATATCAACAATTGTTGAGTAAACCATTGCACAACACCAGGTATCCTGGACGCCATGACATTAGAGACCGCTTGGGCTACAAGAAGATATTGATTGGATGTTTGAACAAGTTGGGTGGGGACAATTCATGGGTGCGAAAGCACCAACTTATGAGCGCGTCACACTGAATTCCTTAGCTCATTTAACGAAATCCTCACGGAACTCATGCTAGGGACGGCCTCATCTCTTTTAAACTTGTTCAATCAAGAGTATACATTGACTCTTGCCGACTTCAATCAAATATATGGTCTTCCAATTGATGGTAACAGACGCTTTCCTAGCGACTTTAATGCCTGCACAGCGGTTTTGGAATGAAATAGCTCCTTCATATGACTATGTTGCTTCTCGTGCTAAAGTATCACGCGTAATAAACCCTTGTTTTCGTTATATGCATCGTGTGATGGCTAGCACACTTTTCGGTAGGGGAAAGTGACGGGAATTTGAGGAAGGGCGACGAGCTATTGTTTTTATGGGCTATGGTCTATGGCAAACACCTTGACACCGGGTCTCACTTAGCACGCCATTTTCGAAAAGTCGGGCGGGCGATTGTAGTAAAATCCTTGTTGGAGGCCTAATTACTCCAATTGCTCTTCACTTGAGCATGACTTAACGGATTTACAACAAGCGCGAGGAAGCAATCGTATTGATCTCGAGGTATGTCTTTGCTATAAAATTAATTGAAAGAATCAATGATCAATTTTGCTTGCTTTTTTCGACATACATCCCAACGACTATTACTTCCCGACCCGGCAGACGAACTACAATTCGTAATCGTGACAATTGGTTGATGGGTATGCGACACAATCCGAGGAGGATGACACTCGCCTCGAACTACCTCCCATAGAGGATGATGCTCCCGAATCCCCATCTCCTCCAAGGGTTCACCATCCCATACTACTTCATCTCACCCACCACCACCACCGCCACCACATGAACAAGTCAATCTTCAAGCTATTCTCACAGAGCAACAACACCAAAGAGACATGCTATCATATCAACAAACGATGCTCGAACGCCCGAGAATATGCTTGACCGTCAACAACAAATGATGGAGCGGCAATTTGGCGTCATTAGGGATATTCGAGAGGACCAACAACAACAAAATGCCCTTTTATCTCAACTCCATCAATGGCATCTCTCTCAGGACACTTCCCACCACCGTCATAAGGTCGTATTTGTCTTTGTCTTAGTTTTTGTTTCCTTTGCTCCATTTTGTATCCCATCTCCTCTTCACATTGGGGACAATGTGACCATGAAGAAGTTGGGGTGGCGAGATTTGTTAGAACGCTTGGATTTGAACTATTTTCTTTAGCTTTGCGTGTTTTAGCTTTCTTTGTGGATATTTCGTTTTCTTTTTACGCACCTTATCAATACCTTGCAAACAAACATGAGGTGATTTTTTTTTTTTACAATTAGATAGGTTAGTTGTGGATTGGTTATGACCATTTTTATCCCGAAAAAGTCATCTTTTGAAAACTCAAATTGCCAAAATGTTTTTAAAACTGCGTGACTCTTAGTAAAAGGATGAATTTGGCCAAAAGAGTTTAATGTCATGAAGTTAGCTTGGACTTTGCTTAAATCTAGATACTTTGTGTCATGATCACTAGAGAAACCATAACTCGGGTTTGAAAAAAAAAAAAATTTGTGCTAATCTTGTTATATAAAGGGACAATTCGAGGTTATATTCTCTGTTTGTTGTTGCTTAGTAACTAGGAGCATTCATGAGCCCCATGTTTGTCTCTTTACGTAAACGGCGACACAAAATATGAATATGGGACACCACCCTAGGAGTTTTTGAAAAGACATTCAAAATTTAAACCTAGTGGAAGTTTGCCTCAAAAATGTCCTGATTTTATAATTATATTTGCAAATTAAAAAAAAAAACGAAAAAAAAAAAAAAAAAAAAAAAATTGAAAAGACCAGTTTTTGAACTTCTCTTTTATCATTGCATTTTTGTATTTAATCTAAGCATATGAACGACAAATTTTTCGTGATATGACAAGCGTGATGTTTTGAAAGATTCCAATTATTGAAGTCACTCTCTTTTTAACAAATTGGTTGATTTGAAAAACGGATGGATTGACTTAATTGGGAAGGAAAAGGTTAGCGATTCACTTCAATCATGTCGAAATTGTGAAAATAGATATCTCTTTTTGTTTTCAACCCATCTCTCTGTTTTAAAAATTGCTTGAGGACAAGCAAAATTTCCAAGTTGGAGGCGGTTTGATAAGTGTCATTTTGTACATATTTTATATTATTAATTCAATAGTTTTTGAATTGTTTTGTTAGAAAAATCATAGTTTCTCAAGTATTTCTCGTAGCATTTCATAGTGTGATGTGTTTAACATTATAGGTGGAGCAATGTGAAGCCAATATTACTTGAAAAAGGCAAGAAAATCACTCAACATGACTTGGGGTGACAAGTAACATGGCCATGTTCAAAAAAGAAGGAAATAAATTGGATAAAAATTGGAAAAAGGGTCCAAACGGCCAAGCCGTGTCGCCAAACACGGCCATGTTGAAGGGGATCAAAAGAGGAGGAAAAACGCACAAAACAGGCCCGAACACGGCCTGGCGTGTTGTACAACACACGGCCGTGTCGCACAACACGGCTGGCTGGCCGTGTCACACAACACGGCCGTGTCGGCAATTTTCCAGCAATTTTGCAAAGCACGGCCTGGCCGTCTTTGCCCCGACTGGCGTGTCCGGACCCTTTTTGCAACTTTTTCATGTGAAAATTATGGAAAACTCACCTACCAAGCCTTTTGACCACTTTTATACACCTTTAACACCCATTTTTGCTGCAACATGTCCCCATATTCCCTCAATCATCATGTGTATACAATGATTCAACCAACTCAACCATGAATGTGCACACAATGATTCAACTAACAAGCATGGAAATGGGGCATTTGTTAATATGGTATTTCACAAGATGGTGCTTATAAAAGCCGGGAGTTTGAGTTGGAAAATCATTCATGTAATATTCATTCATAGAGATTCATAGTGTTTAACATTTTGAGTGGAATTGGGATCAAGAGGTCTTGGAGGAGTAAGCTTGAGGCAACATTGGGGAAGAAGGCTTGGAGCAACATCATCAAGTCAATTGAGATTTTGATAAAGATAAGTACACCATGTCTACAATGTTTACATCTTCTTGTGTAATTTATTCTTGTGTCAAAAGCATGTGTAGCTAAAACTCCTAGTGTTTGAATGTAATGAACTCTAGAATGGATTTGTGATTAAGGTGTGTATGTTTTTAATAAAATCTTCATATTTTGTGTGATTCACTTATATTATGCTTCGTTCATTCGAATTGATATATGCGCAATATTGATTTGAAATTTATTTTTCATCCCAGGAAATCGAGATTCATGGTGAAATAGAACCTATATAAGTGAAAAGAGTTGCATGCAATCCTAGATATAGGACGACATAAATCTTACGGATTAGGGTCAAACCTAATATGGGAATTCATAAATCGTTATAATGCAATCTTGGGGGTTTTAACTAGAAAGAGATTTCAGATTAATCAACTTGAGATTAGGAGTTTTTCGCCTTGAGAAAGGGATTAACTTAAATCGGGAATTTCTACGGTCCACATAGCATGAGATTTTATTAAAAGAGGTTGGTTTTGCTTAAGGGCTTATGGTTGAATCTTTTAACTTGTCAAATCACAAAAACATTCTAGAGGGGATTTACATTCAAACACACTTCTATCTCTTGATTTCTTATTCTACAAATTTTACTTCGTTTTTACACTTCGATAATTTAGATTCTTTATCAAACAAAAACTCAAAATTGTTAGATTAAATAACAAAAAGACGGTAATTATTAGTACTTATAATCCTCGTGGGAATGACACTCGGTACTCAATAATCTATACTATAAAACGATAGGTGCACTTGCCTACGGTTTTAAAGGTAGCTTTTGAGCCATCAAGTTTTTAGCGCCGTTGCGGGGATTGTAATATTAAGAACACCTTATTTTTGTTAATTTAATCATTTTTTTTTATTTTCATCAATTGTCTTTCTAGGTATATATCTTTGTAAGTCTTGGATTATACTTATCCTCCTTGTTTACTATAGTGCATGCCTACCGTCGCCGAATCTGGGAGGCGACCGCCGTAGCAACACGAGAGGAAAGTATTAGTACAGGACCACGAGGAGGATACTAACGAAAGCAAGGATCCCGATATGGCGGATGAACAACAAAGAACCATGTACGACTACGCCAAGCCATCTATGGGCGGATGCGTCGTCTAGTATCGTAAGGCTCATTTGTTGCGACCAATAATTTCGAAATCAAACCGAATGTCATTCAAATGGTGCAACAATTTGTCCATTCGACGACTTACGGATGAAGATCAAATAATCATATCGCGAATTTCCTCGAAATTTGCGATACTTTCAAAATAAATGGAGTCTCCGACGATGCCATCCGTTCACGCTTATTCCCATTTACTCTTCGGGGGCCGGGCTAAACAATGGTTAAACACTTTGCCGAAGGGAACAATCACAACATGGAGCATTATGGCGGAAAAATTCCTTTTAAAGTATTTCCCACCCGCTAAAACCGCACGATTGAGGAATGAGATCTCTTCATTCACTCAAGAGGACGATGAAACCTTGTATGCGACACTTGGGAGAGATTCAAAGAATTGCTTTGCGAAAATGCCCACATCATGGTCTTCCCATTTGGATGCAAGTCCAAACATTTTACAATGGGTTGCTCTCATCGACAAGGCGAAATGATTGATGCGGCGGGGGAACATTGAACAATAAGACACCCGAAGCCGCCCAAGATCTCATAGAAGGAATGGCCATGAATGGCTATCAATGGCAATCCGTGCGGGGAAAAAACCAACAGGTCGGTGGGAGTATATAATGCGGACGCGTGGTAACACTAGCCGCACAACAGTCGAAGCTCTAACTCGAAAAATCGACGGGTTGGCGGCTCCAAAACCACCAACACAACAAGCCTTCTCATGCGAGACTTGTGGAGGATCGCACAACCACCAAGATTGCCCTCACGCGATACCGCCACATGAACAAGTGGATTATCTAGGTAATCAATCTCGACCCTTTCAAAATAATCCTTTCAGCAACACTTATAATCCAGGTTGGCGTCAACACCGAACTTTAGTTGGGGAAACCAAGGTCAACGAAGCCTAATCCAAACGCACTCCCCAATTAAATCGCACCTCCCGGTTTCCAACCGCGAAAACCAAGTTTGGAGGACTTCTTTGTCCAAATTCGTCCAAACAATGGAAACCGTTTCACGGCCACCGAAACATCCTTAAGGAACCAAGAAGCATCCATTCGCAACTTGGAAAATCAAATTGGTCAAATTGCCAAAATGATCTCCGAAAGGCCACAAGGGAGCTTACCTAGCAACACCGAGCCAAATCCAAGAGAACAGGTAAAAGCAATTACTCTAAGGAGTGGAACAAAGCTAGACGAAGTACGGATGCCGGAAGGACGAACCCCCGCCCATACAACAAAAAGACGACCAGGTATCCAGGAAACAAAGAAAATGGTACCGGAATTCCAACCACCTATTCCGTATCCAAGTCGATTACGTAAGGACAAACATGACGACCAATTTGGTAAGTTCTTGGATTTATTCAAACAATTGCACATCAATATTCCTTTTGTTGAAGCCCTTTCACGAGATGCCAAAATATGCCAAGTTTCTAAAAGATCTTCTTTCAAATAAGAAGAAGCTTGAATAAATATCTATGGTGCAATTAAATGAGGAATGCTCGGCAATTTTGCAAAACAAGTTACCTCGAAAATCAAAGATCCAGGAGTTTTACTATTCCTTGTCATGTCGGTAATTTGATTGTTGATCGGGCATTGGCGATCTAGGGCTAGCATTAATTTGATGCCTTATGATTTATTCAAACAAATGGGTCTAGGAGAGCCAAAACCAACTAGGATGAGCCTGCAATTAGGGTCGACGGATCTATTAAATATCCTAGAGGCATTGTTGAAGATGTTTTGGTCAAAGTCGATAAGTTTATATTTCTGTCGATTTTGTAATTCTTGATATGCATACAGATGTCGAAGTCCCTTTGATCCTAGGGCGTCCATTTTTAGCTCTTGCTAAGGCAATCATTGACGTGCATGATGGCAAACTGATTTTAAGAGTCGAAGATGAACAAGTCATTTTTAAAATCGCTACATCAATGAAAAATACGATAGATAAAGATGACTCATGTTTTGCTATTGATCTTATCGATATGGAGATAACCAACTCTCTACCAAGCATGATTTCTAACGAATTTTTGGAGACTTGTATTGTTCAAAGTGCGGTATATCGGATGAAAACCCTTTCTTAGGAATCAGTACTCGCATTGGAGGAAAACAAACCAACGAATCAGCGGATAGAGTTCGAAAAGATTGAAAACTCACAGGTGGGGCATATCAAACCATCCATTGAGGATCCACCACCTGTTGGAGCCAAGGAGTTACCCGAACACTTGGAATATGCATTTCTAGCCGAGAACACCAAACTTCCCGTAATTATTTCCTCCAATTTATCTTCTCATCAAAAGGATAGATTGTTGGCAATATTACGGGACATAAAAAGTGCCATCGCTTGGAAAATCTCCGACATTCGAGGGATCAATCCTTCCTTTTGCACTCACAAGATTCGATGGAGGAAAACTTCAAGCGGTTGTTCTACCTCGGCCGCTTAAATCCAAACATGAAAGAGGTAGTTAAAGCGGAGGTAATCAAACTACTAGATCTTTGGGCTCATCTATCCAATCTCTGACAAAGAATTGGGTAAGTCCAAGTGGTCCCAAAGAAAGGTGGGATGACGGTGGTACCAAATGAAAAGAATGAACTTATTCGATGCGAACGGTAACAGGTTGGCGAGTTTGCATCGATTACGACGACTTAACGATGCTACTCGCAAGGACCACTTTCCTTACCTTTTATTGATCAAATGCTTGAACGTTTATCCGTCACCTCTATTATTGCTTCCTTGATGGCATGTCGTTATTTTCAGATCCGATAGCACCGAGGATCAAGAGAAAACCACTTTCACTTGTCCCTACGGTACTTTCGCCTATAGACGCATGCCTTTTGGGTTGTGCAACGCACCAAAGAACTTTTTCAACGCCAGATGTATGCTTGCCATCTTGACGAGCTTGTAGAAGAAATCATGGAAGTCTTCATGGATGACTTCTCGGTTTTTGGGGATTCATTTGATCTTTGTCTTGCAAATCTTAAAAAGTCCTTGTTCGTTTGCGAAGAGACTAACCTGGTACTTAATCGGGAAAAATGCCACTTCATGGTACAAGAAGGCATTGTTTTGGGGCATAAAATTTCTTGCAGGAATTGAAGTTGACAAAGCGAAAGTTGATACAATTTCCAAATTGCCACCGCCCGCCTCGGTGAAGGCTATCCGAAGCTTTTGGGGCACGCCGGGTTCTATAGGCGCTTTATCAAAGATTTTTCAAAAATCGCCTACCCACTTACTCGCTTTTAGAAAAGGATGCGCTTTTTGATATCAACGATGAATGTCTCCAAGCATTCAACACTTTGAAAGAAAAACTCACCACTTCTCCCATCATGGTGGCTCCTGGGATTGGTCTCAACCGTTCGAACTCATGTGTGATGCTAGTGACTATGCGGTAGGAGCGGTACTTGGGCAACGAAAAGATAAACACTTCCGGCCAATTTACTATGCAAGTAAGACTTTGAATCCTGCTCAATCCCACTATACAACTACCGAAAAGGAACTACTTGCATGGTTTTCGCCTTTGACAAATTTCGATCATACCCGATTCTATCCAAAGTCATTGTCTATACGGATCACTCGCTTTCACGATATTTGCTCGACAAAAATGACGCAAAACCACGACCGATTCGATGGGTTCTCTTACTCCAAGAATTCGATGTGGAGATCAAAGATAAACGGGGTGCCGAAAATCTTGCCGCCGACCACCTATCTCGGCTTGAGCACTCCGGCACCGATGAGCAACGCAATGGACATATCAACGATTCTTTCCCAGGATCGCAACTCTTTGCCCTTAACTCAATTTCAATTGATATTCCTTGGTTTGCGATTTCGCTAATTATCTTGCAGGGAAAAATTCTCCCGAAAGGGATGACCCATCAACAAAAGAAGAAATTCTTTTCGGACCTCAAGTATTATATTTGGGACGATCCCCACCTCTTCCGAGTTTGTGCGGATCAAATCATACGAAGGTGTGTTGCACTTCCCGAAACCATCTCCATTTTGAATCATTGTCACAAAGGACCCACCGGTGGACATTATCAAGCAAATACTACGCACGCAAGGTCCTTGAGTCGGGTTTCTATTGGCCTACACTTTTCAAAGACGCAAAACGGTATGTTGAAACTTGTGATAGTTGTCAACGAACAGAAATATTTCTCGAAGAAATGAAATGCCCCAAAACGGTATACTTGTTTGTGAAATCTTTGATGTTTGGGGTATTGATTTTATGGGACCTTTTCCGTCGTTGGGCAATAAATATATTTTGGTAGCCGTTGACTACGTGTCTAAGTGGGTAGAGGCTCAAGCTTTACCTAAAAATGATGCTCGAGTGGTGGTGCATTTTCTCAAAAAACTTTTTACCCGGTTTGGTACACCACGAGCCATCATTAGCGATAGAGGCACCCACTTTTGTAATAATCAATTTGATAAGGTTTTGAAGCGTTATGGTGTCACACACCGAGTCGCGACCGCTTATCATCCCCAAACTAGCGGTCAAGTCGAAGTGTCCAACCGCGAATTAAAACGAATTTTGGAAAAAAACGGTTGGGCACTCTCGCAAGGATTGGTCCCTCAAACTCGATGATGCCCTTTGGGCTTATAGAACGGCTTTCAAAACGCCAATAGGGACTACCCCATACCGACTCGTCTATGGTAAAGCATGTCATTTGCCGGTTGAGCTTGAACATAAAGCCTTTTGGGCTATTAAAATGCTTAATTATGACTTGTCAAGTGCAGGAAATAACCGTTTATTGCAGATTAACGAACTCGAAGAATGGCGAAATTCGGATACGAGAATTCGAAAATTTACAAGGAACGAACGAAACAATGGCATGACAAGCACATTAAGCACACGAGGGAATTCCAACCGGGTGATCAGGTGTTACTATTCAATTCCCGACTTCGCCTATTTCCGGGTAAGTTAAAATCCAGGTGGTCCTGCCATTCATTAAAACATTACTCAAGTGTTTCCTTTAACTATCGAAATTACACACAAGGAAATGGGCACCTTTAAGGTAAACGGACACCGTCTAAAGCTTTATTTTTGGGGCACCATCGATGATAAGTATAGAGATTCCCTCAAGCTTGAGGATCTCCCAAATACATCACACAATTAGAGGTGAATCGGTCAAATATACGACATTAAAGAAGCGCTACCCTGAGGCAACCCGATGATTTTTGTGTCAATTGGTTTCAAATTTTTACTTAGGATTCATTTTTTTTTTACTCGGGATGATATTTAATTAAAAAAAAATAAATAAAAAATTTACAAATCGAACACGGCCGGGCCGTGTCTTCCGACATGGCCGTGTCAAAAAAAAAAAAATTTTCCCATTTTTCCTTAAAAAAAAAAAAAATGAAAAATTGGCCCGAACACGGCCGGGCCGTGTCGCCCGACACGCCCGTGTTCGGGCCCAAAATTTTTTTTTTTCAACAAACAGCCCGGAACACGGCCAGGCCGTGTCGCCCGACACGGCCGTCCGTCCGTTAAAAAAAAACAAGGGGGGTTTCGATTTGGGCGCTTTTTTTCATTATTTTCATTTCAAAACCCTAAAAACCCTCTTCTTCACCAAAATTTCCCCCAAATTCACCTCACTCTTCCATCTAAACTCAAATTCTTCCATAAAACACCATCTTTTCTCCATTGCCAACACTTCTACCGATTGATTGTTGGGAATTTTGTGGGTTTTTGGGAGATTTCTCTTGTGGGTGTCTATTTCAAGGTATGATTTTCTATGTTACTTTTTGTGTTTAATTTCATCATTTTTTTTGTTTTTATGCTTTCAATTTGTTCATAATTGTTCGAAATTTCTATCATTTAGGGCTTTTTGATTTAACTTAAATTTTTGGAATTGTGGGTATTTTTGGATTTTTATGGTGATAATGTTGGCCCCATGTGCTATTGAAATTTGTAGTGGGTATTGTATGTGAAGATTGGTGTGGCTATTGGAATTTGTAGTGGGTATTGTATGATTGGTGTGGCTATTGAAATTTGTAGGGGTAAAATCATGTGAAGTCAATTGTTGGAATTATCTTGCTTAATTTCACCAACAAAATTGGTCCTAAACGAATGAAAGGGTTTATTGTTGCCTAAATATAACGATATGAGCGTTTGTTGATTGATTGATTGTTAGAATCATATGATTGATCATGCGTGGAAACCGTGCTTTGTTGTAACTTACTTGCTATTTTGATGAGAACTTAAAGGTGATGGGATGATGTTGTTGTTGGGAATTTAATTGAGGCGTGGTTTTTATAGGATAGTTGGTTTTCAAAGAAATATTAAAAGTAACTATCCTTGTATTGCATGTTGCTATCAAAAATTCCTTTTTCAGACTACCATGTCAAAACGGCCGAGTTACCGCTCCTTCCGGTCCTGGGGACCCTGCGGCTCTCGCCGCCCCTCCCGGGCTAATCCACCAAGTAATCGTCATGGCATTCTATTCCTGGATGAGGAACAAGCAACCCGATATCAACAATTGTTGAGTAAACCATTGCACAACACCAGGTATCCTGACGCCATGACATTAGAGACCCTCGGGCTACAAGAAGATATTGATTGGATGTTTGAACAAGTTGGGTGGGGACAATTCATGGGTGCGAAAGCACCAACTTATGAGCGCGTCACACCGAATTCCTTAGCTCATTTAACGCCGAAATCCTCACGGGAACTCATGCTAGGGGCGGCCTCATCTCTTTTAAACTTGTTCAATCAAGAGTATACATTGACTCTTGCCGACTTCAATCAAATATATGGTCTTCCAATTGATGGTAATGTGACGCTTTCCTAGCGACTTTAATGCACAGCGGTTTTGGAATGAAATAGCTCCTTCATATGACTATGTTGCTTCTCGTCTAAAGTATCACGCGTAATAAACCCTTGTTTTCGTTATATGCATCGTGTGATGGCTAGCACACTTTTCGGGGGGAAAGTGACGGGAATTTGAGGAAGGACGAGCTATTGTTTTTATGGGCTATGGTCTATGGCAAACACCTTGACACCGGGTCTCACTTAGCACGCCATTTTCGTAAAAGTCGGGCGGGCGATTGTAGTAAAATCCTTGTTGGAGGCCTAATTACTCCAATTGCTCTTCACTTGAGCATGACTTAACGGATTTACAACAAGCGCGAGGAAGCAATCGTATTGATCTCGAGGTATGTCTTCGCTATAAAATTAATTGAAAGAATCAATGATCAATTTTGCTTGCTTTTTCGACATACATCCCAACGACTATTACTTCCCAAGACGAACTACAATTCGTAATCGTGACAATTGGTTGATGGGTATGCGACACAATCCGAGGATGACGAACTCCGCCTCGAACTACCTCCCATGAGGATGATGCTCCCGAATCCCCATCTCCTCCAAGGGTTCACCATCCCATACTACTTCATCTCACCCACCACCACCACCGCCACCACATGAACAAGTCAATCTTCAAGCTATTCTACAGAGCAACAACACCAAAGAGACATGCTATCATATCAACAAACGATGCTCGAACGCCAAAGAGAATATGCTTGACCGTCAACAACAAATGATGGAGCAGCAATTTGGCGTCATTAGGGATATTCGAGAGGACCAACAACAACAAAATGCCCTTTTATCTCAACTCCATCAATGGCATCTCTCTCAAGGACACTTCCCACCACCGTCATAAGGTCGTATTTGTCTTTGTCTTAGTTTTTGTTTCCTTTGCTCCATTTTGTATCCCATCTCCTCTTCACATTGGGGACAATGTGACCCTTGAAGTTGGGGGTGGCGAGATTTGTTAGAACGCTTGATTTGAACTATTTTCTTTAGCTTTGCGTGTTTTAGCTTTCTTTGTGGATATTTCGTTTTTCTTTTTACGCACCTTATCAATACCTTGCAAACAAACATGAGGTGATTTTTTTTTTACAATTAGATAGGTTAGTTGTGGATTGGTTATGACCATTTTTATCCCGAAAAAGTCATCTTTTTGAAAACTCAAATTGCCAAAATGTTTTTAAACTGCGTGACTCTAGTAAAAGGATGAATTTGGCCAAAAGAGTTTAATGTCATGAAGTTAGCTTGGACTTTGCTTAAATCTAGATACTTTGTGTCATGATCACTAGAGAAACCATAACTCGGGTTTGAAAAAAATAAATAAATAAATTTGTGCTAATATTTGTTATATAAAGGGACAATTCGAGGTTATATTCCTCTGTTTGTTGTTGCTTAGTAACTAGGAGCATTCATGAGCCCCATGTTTGTCTCTTACGTAAAACGGCGACACAAATATGAATATGGGACACCACCCTAGGAGTTTTTGAAAAGACATTCAAAATTTAAACCTAGTGGAAGTTTGCCTCAAAAATGTCCTGATTTTATAATTATATTTGCAAATTAAAAAAAAAAAAACGAAAAAAAAAACGAAAAAAAAAAATTGAAAAGACCCGAGTTTTGAACTTCTCCTTTTATCATTGCATTTTTGTATTTAATCTAAGCATATGAACGACAAATTTTTCGTGATATGACAACTGTGATGTTTTGAAAGATTCCAATTATTGAAGTCACTCTCTTTTTAACAAATTGGTTGATTTGAAAAACGGATGGATTGACTTAATTGGGAAGGAAAAGGTTAGCGCTTCACTTCAATCATGTCGAAATTGTGAAAATAGATATCTCTTTTTTGTTTTCAACCCATCTCTCTGTTTTAAAAATTGCTTGAGGACAAGCAAAATTTCCAAGTTGGAGGCGGTTTGATAAGTGTCATTTTGTACATATTTTATATTATTAATTCAATAGTTTTTGAATTGTTTTGTTAGAAAAATCATAGTTTCTCAAGTATTTCTGTAGCATTTCATAGTGTGATGTGTTTAACATTATAGGTGGAGCAATTTGGAGCAATGTGAAGCCAATATTACTTGAAAAAAGGCAAGAAAATCACTCAACATGACTTGGGGTGACAAGTAACATGGCCATGTTCAAAAAAGAAGGAAATAAATTGGATAAAAATTGGAAAAAGGGTCCAAAACGGCCAAGCCGTGTCGCCAAACACGGCCATGTTGAAGGGGATCAAAAGAGGAGGAAAAACCGCACAAAACAGGCCCGAACACGGCCTGGCCGTGTTGTACAACACGGCCGTGTCGCACAACACGGCCTGGCCGTGTCACACGACACGGCCGTGTCAGGCAATTTTCCAGCAATTTTGTGCAGCACGGCCTGGCCGTGCTGCCCGACACGGGCGTGTCCGGGACCCCTTTTTGCAACTTTTCCATGTGAAAATTATGGAAAACTCACCTACCAAGCCTTTTGACCACTTTTATACACCTTTAACACCCAATTTTGCTGCAACATGTCCCCATATTCCCTCAATCATCATGTGTATACAATGATTCAACCAACTCAACCATGAATGTGCACACAATGATTCAACTAACAAGCATGGAAATGGGGCATTTGTTAATATGGTATTTCACAAGATGGTGCTTATAAAAGCCAGGAGTTTGAGTTGGAAAATCATTCATGTAATATTCATTCATAGAGAGATTCATAGTGTTTAACATTTTGAGTGGAATTGGGATCAAGAGGTCTTGGAGGAGTAAGCTTGAGGCAACATTGGGGAAGAAGGCTTGAGCAACATCATCAAGTCAATTGAGATTTTGATAAAGATAAGTACACCATGTCTACAATGTTTACATCTTCTTGTGTAATTTATTCTTGTGTCAAAAGCATGTGTAGCTAAAACTCCTAGTGTTTGAATGTAATGAACTCTAGAATGGATTTGTGATTAAGGTGTGTATGTTTTTAATAAAATCTTCATATTTTGTGTGATTCACTTATATTATGCTTCGTTCATTCGAATTGATATATGCGCAATATTGATTTGAAGTTTATTTTTCATCCGGAAATCGAGAGATTCATGGTGAAATAGAACCTATATAAGTGAAAAGAGTTGCATGCAATCCTAGATATAGACGACATAAATCTTCCGGATTAGGGTCAAACCTAATATGGGAATTCATAAATCGTTATAATGCAATCTTGGGGGTTTTAACTAGAAAGAGATTTCGATTAATCAACTTGAGATTAGGAGTTTTTCGCCTTGAGAAAGGGATTAACTTAAATCGAATTTCTACGGTCCATAGCATGAGATTTTATTAAAAGAGGTTGGTTTTTGCTTAAGGGCTTATGGTTGAATCTTTTAACTTGTCAAATCACAAAAACATTCTAGAGGGATTTACATTCAAACACACTTCTATCTCTTGATTTCTTATTCTACAAATTTTACTTCGTTTTACACTTCGATAATTTAGATTCTTTATCAAACAAAAACTCAAAAATTGTTAGATTAAATAACAAAAAGACGGTAATTATTAGTACTTATAATCCTCGTGGGAATGACACTCGGACTAATAATCTATACTATAAAACGATAGGTGCACTTGCCTACGGTTTTAAAGGTAGCTTTTGAGCCATCACTCTGTCGGCTCGGCCATCTCTCCTAGTTACTCTCTGTCACGGCTCGCTGCCTCCTAGTTACTCTCTGTCAACTCGTCCAAAGCTCTTAGTACTGTCGGCTCGTCCAAAGTTCTTAGTACTCTATCAGTCGTCCAAAGCTCTTAGTACTCTATCGTGTCGTCCAAAGCTCTTAGAACTCTATCGGGCCGTCCAAAGCTCTTAGCACTCTCTGTCGGCTCGGCCATATCTCCTGTTACTCTGTCGGTCGGCCGTACTATCTATTACCATCTAGTTACTCGATCGGCCGGTCATGTTCTTTTGTTAGGATCGCTCCTTTGTACTTAGATACGCCGAATCAAGATCTTTATTAAACTTGTCCTATATTAATCATATATCTTCTTAAAAAATAAAAAGAATATTAATCATATAAAGTACACCACACATATATATACTTACAAAGTTACAATTATTTCATTGGATTCTTGACTCCTTAAAAACCATACTGGTTGCTGATTGGTCACTTAAAGAAGTAAATTAAAAATATTATTTCATTATTTATTGAGTCTACTACATTATTTTTATATGATTGGGTTGAGTTCGGCTATTTTTTCTTCTTTTCCTTTTTTAATGGCATTAGCTACTCTCACGTTCCTTTTCAAAAAGCTCAATCAAATCCAACAGCACATTTCTCAAAGTCTATACAATCATTCCGTGCCTGCATTATAAGCATGGGAAATCCATAATACTCTTTTGCAACATGATATAGCCCTCAAAATACACTCATTGGATATTTACAAAATTTCCTCGTATAAGTAGGGGAGTAAACCAATCGAGTCAAATCGAACATATTATTGTTCAAGACTCGTTTTGAATTTTATGATCAAGCTTAAAAATTGTGTTTGAGTTTAATTTTATTATTATTCGAGTCGAGCTTGAACGAACTTTAGTCGAGTTTGAACGAGCTTTAGTCGAGTCGAGCATGAATCGAGCTCGAGTAACTTGATATTTTTACACATATTATGTTCATTTTTACCAACCGAAATCGAGTTCGAACCGAACTTTATATTTTATCGAATAAAAATTATGTTCAAGTTTGGTTTGTTATGTTAACGAACCGAGCTCAAACGAACTTTTAACGATCGATCTCGAGTCGAAAGTATCGAGTAGTTTGGTTCAATTTTCACCCCTACATATATGCTATAGTTAGACTCGTAATTTAAATACCATTACTCAATACTCCATTTGAGGTTGATCATTAAAAGTTCATTTGAATTCGATCTATTAACTCAAGTTTGAACATATTTCTTCATTTGATAAGATACGAAATTCAGTTCAAGATCGACTACATAAAATGAATAACTATCTGTAAAAGATCAAGATAATGGAGCTTGATTCATATTCGATTTGAGTAATCCAAGCTCGATTCAATCACCAAAGCTGAGACATAATTTTTTAAAATTGATGAAGTTTCAAACAAACATAAACAATAATTTGTTAGAAACTCGACTCGATTCGTTTATACGTTATACTCATAACTATGTATAGTGTTTAAGTTGATACCCAACAACAATAATGTTAAGAGTACAGCTGCTAAAACAGGAGTATTCTACCAAATGTTTCTTCATTGTTTTGCTTAGTTGCCAGCATACACAAATGTATTTCTACTATTTTTAAGCTGACCTAAACCATTACAGCTTGTGGCAGCTTACCAGATGTATTATTTTGTCCCAAGCCTTAGTTATACAATTAAGTTCCAGCAATAACATTATTATAAAGAAATAGACAAAAATGAATAGATAAAGACCAAGAACCAGCAGCTGCAATTGTTCCAGATTTTTGTTTGCTGGCTTTGTCTTTATTCAACAAATAATTAAAATTCTTTTTGGGAGTAGTTTATGTTTTTAAACTATATATATAATTCCCAAGTGGTTTCCTCAACATTTTTTATTGCATTATGATTAATTAAGATATTCAAAAGGCATTTTAAATGGCCCCTGTTTTTAATTAATTTGATATGATATATTGAAAAATATGATATTATAGTGGAAAACTGTGATATATGATTGTTTTTATTCTGAAAGAAATAATTGGATTTATTTTTTTCAGATGGGCAAACTAGCCAAACATATTTGCTTGTCGTTGTTTATATATGGGCAGGCTGGGCAACTTCTCTCTCTGTTTTTCTTTTAAGTACAAATCTTGACAAGGGAGGGAGCTAGGTAGGAATTGAAAACACCCCAAATTTTTTTTTATTCCGTTTTTTTTTGGAAAAAATGAAAACAAAATTATATATATATATATATATATATATATATATCTTTTAATGGGAAAAAATAGTTGAGCTAGAGGTAAAAAGTTTTGGACTAGGGGTAACCATGCGTCTTTGGCGACGCTACACTCCTCAGAGACACATTCATGAGTTTCTGGCATCTTACCACTAGTCTACTCTAAAAACGATTCCCACAACTTCTCTCTCTGTTAAGTCCACTTGATATTTCGTAAAAGTTTTGGGATAAATGATAATTATATATAAAAAAAAAAATCTTAAGGTTAAATTTAATTACAAAAAAAAGTTAAAAAAAATTTACAAATACCCCATTGATATTTATTTTTATATTACAAATTGCACTTATTGATTTGGGTATTTGTTAAACAAATACAAAATTTTATACATTAATTTAATAATTAGACTAAATTTCATGGGCAGTTTTTATAATTTGTCCTAAAATTTTATATCATAAATTAATATATTTTTAATTTTATTGTTCTTAAAAATAAAAATATCTATATCAATAAATTCGACATAATCCTCCAATCCAATCTTTCTGATGTATGAGTGAAATGTAGCAAGAACAATTAGGTATATGGCTATGTAAGGCGAACCCATCATTTCAAAAGATGTCCAATTTATTACCTGGGGCCTAAGCCCCAACTATATGTTCATTGACTATGAGACAGGAATGTCGATTGTTCAATTTTAGTGACTATTATGAGAAATTCCATCTTCAGTTCACATGGGTACCCCAAACCGAACTACTAAATGCATGAATTTTTGTGATGATTTTTTCTCTCTCGACAACAATGGCACATCTATTTATTTATCGCATTAATTCATTTCTGAGTTATGATGGAAACATATATAGTTTTTCGGATATATGAATGTCTCTAAAAATTTGACTATGTTTTAATCTAACTGTAGTAGATCTTACTTTGGTATACGATTGAATCCACAAAATTAGAAGCACAAAATTATACTCATTTGATAATTTCATTTCAGAATAAAGGGATGTGATATTTGATGACGATGATGGTAGAAATAGAAATTTATGGCTTTTTAATGGGATAATTGGTTCTAGGTAAATAGTTAGCCACTAATAATATCTTCAAAATTCAATCAAAATATTCGCAAAATATCTTACTAAGGGCGAGTCCAACATGAAGTGGCTGTGACCCCATAAGCAATGACGAAATTGGGTAATTAGATGCTACCCAACGGAGTAGATCCAAATCCGCTGGATTTTTACAAGTGTCTATTTTCTATTTTTTTTTGAAAAATACACATGCTCATGTCATAAGTGGACACATGTAATCATCCTAATGAAGTTGGGTGCTACCCAATTGAGTAGCATCGAACTTCCCGACGGTTAGGGTACCCCCTCCCCCGCCCTCAACTTTAGAAGTCTCCCCAAAAATAAAAAATAAAATAAAATAAAATAAGTAATACATCTCTTTATCCACTATTTCTAAGAAAAAATAAATTTCGCCCCTAATATTTATTTTCCTCGGCTCTGCACGACTCAAACCCATGACCTCGCTTTTATACCACTCATTTGATAATGTTGGGGGTAAAAACGGTATTTAATAAATTAAATATATAATTCATTTTATATATGTTTATTTAATATTAATTGCCTAATGGACTCTTAATTATTAAATCGGCCCAAAGGAGTCCTGGTTTGGCCCATCGGCCGCTTTCTCCTACGCGATCGCCCATATGTCAAATTCTCTTCTTACACGGCCCACGCGCCCATCTCCCCTGTATAAACAAGTCCTATTTTTTAATAAGTTGGGAGTAGTGGTTGGAGGAGGAGATAATTTCAAAGAAATCAAAAGGTACATGGTTCAACCATAGTCAATACCTTACAAAGGGTAAGTGATACCACTAACTACAAGCTCGTGGTCAAAAGTTCTATCATCCGTAAGTGAATTAATTCAATATTCTCCTACGCATTATTTTACAAAGATTTGTTTATTGTTATTTCTCTTGTTCACCGTGCACTGACTGGCGTCGGAAGGACCTCACTGACAATCCTCGGGGCCCTCTAACTTTTGCGCGTGTGTTCAGATAAGTTCCCATCAAAGGATTTTCCAGTTCAAGGAGAAGAAGACGAGAAGACTTCTCCCCAGGAAAAGAAAGAAGAAAAGACTTTCCCCTTGGAAAAAGAAGTGACATGAAGATTTTTTCCTCTCGGGAAGAGGATTTAAGTCAACCCAATTAACTTGAGTGATTTGGCTAATTAAAAAAACAGCATCAAATAATTTCATTCCAGAGTAAAGGGATGTGATATTCGGGTGATGATGATAGAACAATAACTTACATGAAAACAATTTTGTTGATGACAAGGCAGTTCAATAAAAGTAATTATCTAATTAATATCTTCAAAATTCACGTAAAACAGTTTACTAAGTGTCAGACGTGAGATGACTGTTGCACCTCATAAACACTATGGTTCGAACTGATTAGTACTCGATCAATTATGTTATAAACACCAATAGTTACCCGATTACTAATGTGAGTGACACATACCCTAATATTGCTTTGATACCAAATATTGATTAATCACTTTAACTGATTAAATTATAATCTTGAAGTTTGCATATGTCCATGAAACTATATTCCATTCACTTAGACACCAGCACATGCAGATTCATTGATTCTTGGATAGTCGTCGAAAAACACACACATATGAAGCACATCTTTTATGGGATAAGAAGGACATTCTCTTATATATTTCATTTGCCCCTCATCATTGCCACGTGACTGCTTTCATTTCCTCCAATCGATTTATATGATGTGTCTCTATTAAACTTATCTCTTTTGTTTTTTGAGATTTGTACATTGGCCGGTTTATTGGATCTTGCTTGCTTGTGATTTTTGTGCTACATTAGGCATTGAGTGTGACTCTATATATGCTATAACTTATGACTCACTCAATGTCTTATGTAGCAGCACGGCACGAACTCGTGTTTTTTATTATATTGGATTGGGTTGACAATTGAATTATATATAAGTTGTGGTGTCCTTTATTATTAATTAATTTAATCTTTGGTAAAATGGAAGGTTATGATTTTTACTAATTATATGTGTATCACAATTATTAATATTTTCGGCTAGTGCACTGAACATTTAATTTCTTTTCTACTCATTTTGTTATTTTCTAAATGAATAATGAGTTATTTAAGTATATTATTAAAAAATTAAATGGAGTTGTAACATCGTTCAAGTATAACACAATTAAAGTCATGTCAATTTAGACTCAACCTTTGCGATAAGGCCATAATGGGCAATGAATTTGCGACTCGAAAAGGATCGGGCCAATTTGGCCATAACAAGCCCAATAGCCCAACCCGACTGGCTCTAAGCAAAATACGATATATGGGCCAAGCAAGACCACAAAAATATTTGAGAAAATTACACAAAAACACCCCGATTTTTAGAAAAAGACAAAAATATCCACCCATCACAAAAATACCCCACCGCTCCATCCCATGACAAAAATACCCTCTTTCGGCCTAAAGTCACCGAAAAACACAAACCCAAGCACGGCTCAAATCCAAAGAAGAACATCACCATGGTTGTATACTATCCTAGCAAGAGTTGACTTAAAAACCCGCCCATCCCCACGATAGTGGCAACGAAATATCATTTCTCTCGTCAAAAATTGCCTTTCAAGCAACAATTCCACGCCTTCTTTCAAGCCCACCACGTGTTTGTCTTTTTGCCAATGAGTCATCTTCACCGCCACTCGACATCTTCTAGTCTCCCGAACGGCAAAACCATCCCTCGCCGAGATTTGAATCCCAAACCTCTCGCGGCCTTTTTCGATGTCTTGGAGCCTAGCTGGGATGGACTCGATCTCTTTTCCGACCTTGTTGAGATGGTACAAAAGGTTTGGTAAGTAATGGCACCGCCTGTAGCCCGCCGATCCTTTTGGGGTGTCGACTTTGAGAATGTAGGTTTCGATGACATCGTCGGCATCTTGAGCCACGTCTCGATGTCGGATATCCAATTGTGTATTCTCTCGTCGTTGGCTTGCTTTTCGGCGTCTTTAAGAAAATATTGCATCCTTTGGGTTTGGATGATATTATTCATACTTTGCCAAAGTGTAATTGATGCATCCTAGATTTTTTCTGTGTTCTTTTATTATTTTGTGATTTGAAGTTTTCGTTTGTTTCGATGTTGTTTGAAGTTGTTTCTTTTATGTTTCTTTTGTTCTTTTATGTATTTTCTATTTTTTGTTCTTTTTATTGTTTTTGATTTGTTGTGTTATCTATCCGACTATGTATCTTTTTTTCTTATTTCGTTTTGTAGTGAGTGGGATTTTTGTTGCTTGTTATGCCAAGAACTTTATTGTTGGGAAGAGGCTATGGGCGTCGAAACGTTCGAGATAGAGAATGAACAACCAAGGCTCGATCATCCGCTTCACAATCATGCTAAGTTGAAGCGACAAAATGGTGATGACGATGACAACGACATTGAGATTCTACCTCCACTTCCTAATGATTTTAGAGAATTATTGTTACGTAAATCTTTAATAATGGTCTAATCATTGAAACATGTAAGAAACATAAATGAAACATATAAGAAACAATTGTGAAACAGGGGATCATGTGATAAAAGTTTGTAGTAAATTATCACGATCTAATGAGTCGTGTGTTTTGGAGTGAGCTTGTATGCATTCGAAAATCGGAAATGTTGAAACTTTTAAGAACTCATATTTAAACACAATCCAATCTTAGACTCAGTCCTAGAACCATTAATTCCATTAATTAATTTATTTTATAACTTTTGAAAAATATTATTAAAAAGAAACACTATTAGAAACATATTTTTAATTAACAAAAATATATCTTATATCCTAGAATGCGGAGTAATTGTCAACCCAGGATGAGTAACGATGAAAGCAAAACTCGATTTATATGGGTTTTTTCGGTTTTCACGTGAATAAACTCAACATGTTGATGAAATTAAAGAAAGTAGCAAGATGTAGTGATCATAAACACAATTGAGCAAAGTATAAGCGGGGTTACAAATGATAACAAACTAGTGTATCGAAAAATTAAGTCAATTTGTATTGTACATCCATCTCATGGGAAGATACTTTACTTATTTGATTAGAGACTCAAAAAGTTTGCGAGATAGCATAAATCTTTATCCCAAAGCTAAAGTAAACGGAAATATTCACCAGTTCCATGGAACAAAGTTGGTATACTCTCTATTTTCTTTCCTTGTCCATTGTGGCATACCACCTGAGATTTTCTCCATGCAACTGTGGAATTCAATGAAAAGTTGGCTAAGTGAAACATATAAGAAACATAAATGAAACAGGTATGAAACAACAAAGAAACAACAAACATGTTTGAAACAACAAAGAAACCAACGCAAAAAATCTGCGGAAAATGGGTATTTTTGTCAAAAATCAGCGAAAAATGGGTATATTTGTCCAAAATCAGCGGAAAATGGGTATTTTTGTCAAAATTCAGCGGAAAATGATATTTTTGTCCAAAATCAGCGAAAAATGGGTATTGTGCAGGGATTGGGTATGAAAAATGGGGTATTCATGTCCTTTTCCCAAAATATTTGCCCGAATGAATTTTATGTCGGGTCACTAGCCCATTTTGCTCTGGCTAGGCCTAATTGCCACCTCTAAATACAATGACTCCTTAGAGGTTTTTCAATTTTAGGTGAAACAAAAAGAAAATTTGGGGCGTGTGTTGGGTAATATATTTTAACTTTTAAGGCATGTGCCAATAGTGAAAGTATGTTAGTTTTATTTTTCGGATAAGATTTTTTAGTATAGTTGTTTATTCAAGTATATTTGTGCGGGTAGTGGTGTTTGATGGCTCAAAAGCTACCTTTAAAACCGTAGGCAAGTGCACCTATCGTTTTATAGTATAGATTATTGAGTCCGAGTGTCATTCCCACGAGGATTATAAGTACTAATAATTACCGACTTTTTGTTATTTAATCTAACAATTTTGAGTTTTTGTTTGATAAAGAATCTAAATTATCGAAGTGTAAAAATGAAGTAAAATTTGTAGAATAAGAAATCAAGAGATAGAAGTGTGTTTGAATGTAAATCCCTCTAGAATGTTTTTGTGATTTGACAAGTTAAAAGATTCAACCATAAGCCCTTAAGTAAAAACCAACCTCTTTTAATAAAATCTCATGCTATGTGGACCGTAGAAATTCCCGATTTAAGTTAATCCCTTTCTCAAGGCGAAAACTCCTAATCTCAAGTTGATTAACTGAAATCTCTTTCTAGTTAAAACCCCAAGATTGCATTATAACGATTTATGAATTCCCATATTAGGTTTGACCTAATCCAGAAGATTTATGTCGTCCTATATCTAGGATTGCATGCAACTCTTTTCACTTATACAATTTCTTTTTCACCATAAATCTCTCGATTACCCGATGAAGAAAAGATATCAAATTAATATACCGGAAATATTAACTCAAATGAGATAAGCATGATATAAGTGAATCACACAAGACATGATGATTTTATTAAAAACATACAAACCTCAATCACAAATCCATTCTAGAGTTCATTACATTCAAACACTAGGAGTTTTAGCTACACATGCTTTTGACACAAGAATAAATTACACAAGAAGATGTAAACATTGTAGACATGGTGTACTTATCTTTATCAAAATCTCAATTGACTTGATGATGTTGCTCCAAACCTTCTTCCCCAATGTTGCCTCAAGCTTACTCCTCCAAGACCCCTTGATCCCAATTCTACTTAATGGAATGAATACAATGAATATTTCCTGAGTATCTAATGAATGACTCTCCCAACTTCAACCCTTGGCTTTTATAGGCAACCAATACATTGATAGTACTCTCTTTTGTTAAACAATTGCCTCCATTTTCCTTGTTGGTTGGTGAATTCTTGTATTCAAGTGATGAGGAGGGGACATGGAGACATGTTTCAAGAAAATAGGGTGTTAAAAGTGTACAAAAGTGGCCAAAATGGATTGGTTGGTGAGTTTTCCCCAAATTCCGCAAAGAAAAGTTGCAAAAGGGGTCCTGACACGCCGTGTCGGGCAAAGACGGCCACCAGGCCATGCTGCACACAAATTTTCTTTGAAACGGGCTGACACGGCCGTGTTCGGGCTGTTTTGTGCGATTTTTCCTCCTCTTTTGATCCCCTTCAACATGGCCGTGTTCGGTGACACGGTTTGGCCGTTTTGGACCCTTTTTCCAATTTTTATCCAATTTATTTCCTTCTTTTTTGAATATGGCCATGTTACTTAACACCCCAAGTCATGTTGAGTGATTTTCTTGCCTTTTTTTCAAGTAATATTGGCTTCACATTGCTCCAAATTGCTCCACCTATAATGTTAAACACATCACACTATGAAATGCTACAGAAATACTTGAGAAACTATGATTTTTCTAACAAAACAATTCAAAAACTATTGAATTAATAATATAAAATATGTACAAAATGACACTTATCAAACCGCCTCCAACTTGGAAATTTTGCTTGTCCTCAAGCAATTTTTAAAACAGAGAGATGGGTTGAAAACAAAAAGAGATATCTATTTTCACAATTTCGACATGATTGAAGTGAATCGCTAACCTTTTCCTTCCCATTAAGTCAATCCATCCGTTTTTCAAATCAACCAATTTGTTAAAAAGAGAGTGACTTCAATAATTGGAATCGTTCAAAACATCACAGTTGTCATATCACGAAAAATTTGCCGTTCATATGCTTAGATTAAATACAAAAATGCAATGATAAAAGGAGAAGTTCAAAACTCGGGTCTTTTCAATTTTTTTTTTTTTTTTTTTTTATATCTTTGCAAATATAATTATAAAATCGGGACATTTTTGAGGCAAACTTCCACTAGGTTTAAATTTTGAATGTCTTTTCAAAAACTCCTAGGGTAGTGTCTCATATTCATATTTGTGTCGCCGTTTTACGTAAGAGACAAACATGGGGCTCATGAATGCTCCTAGTTACTAAGCAACAACAAACAGAGGAATATAACCTCGAATTGTCCCTTTATATAACAGTATTAGCACATTTTTTTTTTGTTTTTTTTTTTTTTTTCAAACCCGAGTTATGGTTTCTCTAGTGATCATGACACAAAGTATCTAGATTTAAGCAAAGTCCAAGCTAACTTCATGACATTAAACTCTTTTGGCCAAATTCATCCTTTTACTAGAGTCACGCAGGTTTAAAAACATTTTGGCAATTTGAGTTTTCAAAAAGATGACTTTTTCGGGATAAAAATGGTCATAACCAATCCACAACTAACCTATCTAATTGTAAAAAAAAATCACCTCATGTTTGTTTGCAAGGTATTGATAAGGTGCGTAAAAAGAAAACGAAATATCCACAAAGAAAGCTAAAACACGCAAAGCTAAAGAAAATAGTTCAAATCAAGCGTTCTAACAAATCTCGCCACCCCCAACTTCAAGGGTCACATTGTCCCCAATGTGAAGAGGAGATGGGATACAAAATGGAGCAAAGGAAACAAAAACTAAGACAAAGACAAATACGACCTTATGACGGTGGTGGGAAGTGTCCTTGAGAGAGGTGCCATTGATGGAGTTGAGATAAAAGGGCATTTTGTTGTTGTTGGTCCTCTCGAATATCCCTAATGACGCCAAATTGCTGCTCCATCATTTGTTGTTGGCGGTCAAGCATATTCTGCTGGCGTTCGAGCATCGTTTGTTGATATGATAGCATGTCTCTTTGGTGTTGTTGCTCCTGTAGAATAGCTTGAAGATTGACTTGTTCATGCGGTGGCGGTGGTGGTGGTGGGTGAGATGAAGGAGTATGGGATGGTGAACCCCTTGGAGGAGATGGGGATTCGGGGGCATCATCCTCTATGGGAGGTAGTTCGAGGCGACCATCATCCTCCTGATTGCGTCCGCATACCCATCAACCAATTGTCACGATTACGAATTGTAGTTCGTGTTGGGTCGGGAAATAATAGTCGTTGGGATGTATGTCGAAAAGCAAGCAAAATTGATCATTGATTCTTTCAATTAATTTTATAGCGAAAGGCATACCTCGAGATCAATGCGCGTCTTCCTCGCGCTTGTTGTAAATCCGTTAAGTCATGCTCGAAGTGAAGAGCAATTGGAGTAATTAGGCCTCCAACAAGAATTTTACTACATTCGCCCGCCCGACTTTCTCGAAAATGGCGTGCTAAGTGAGACCCTTGTCAAGGTGTTTGCCATAGACCATAGCCCATAAAAACAATAGCTCGTCCTTCCTCAAATTCCCGTCACTTTCCCCTACCGAAAAGTGTGCTAGCCATCACACGATGCATATAACGAAAAACAAGGGTTTATTACGCGTGATACTTTAGCACGAGAAGCAACATAGTCATATGAAGGAGCTATTTCATTCCAAAACCGTTTGTGCATTAAAGTCGCTAGGAAAGCGTCTGTTACCATCAATTGGAAGACCATAAATTTGATTGAAGTCGGCAGAGTCAATGTATACTCTTGATTGAACAAGCGAAAAGAGATGAGGCCGTCCCCTAGCATGAGTTCCCGTGAGGATTTCGGCGTTAAATGAGCTAAGGAATTCGGTGTGACGCGCTCATAAGTTGGTGCTTTCGCACCCATGAATTGTCCCCACCCAACTTGTTCAAACATCCAATCAATATCTTCTTGTAGCCCAAGGGTCTCTAATGTCATGGCGTCCCTGATACCTGGTGTTGTGCAATGGTTTACTCAACAATTGTTGATATCGGGTTGCTTGCTCGTCATCCCTAATAGAATGCCGTGACGATTACTTGGTGGATTAGCCGGGAGGCGGCGAGAGCCGGAGGGTCCCCGGACCGGAAGGAGCGGTAACTCGACTTCGTTTTGACATGGTAGTCCTGAAAAAGGAATTTTTGAAAGCAACATACAATACAAGGACAGTTACTATTAATATTTCTTTGA
This sequence comes from Rehmannia glutinosa, assembly GCA_016081115.2. Lineage (NCBI taxonomy): Eukaryota > Viridiplantae > Streptophyta > Magnoliopsida > Lamiales > Orobanchaceae > Rehmannia > Rehmannia glutinosa. The sequence goes on along the minus strand of CM071926.1, from coordinate 18,784,417 downwards.
AAACCAACTATCCTATAAAAACCATGCCTCAATTAAATTCCCAACAACAACATCATCCCATCACCTTCAAGTTCTCATCAAAATAGCAAGTAAGTTACAACAAAGCACGGTTTCCACTCATGATCGACCATATGATTCTAACAATCAATCAATCAACAAACGCTCATATCGTTATATTTAGGCAACAATACACCCTTTCATTCTTTTAGGACCAATTTTGTTGGTGAAATTAAGCAAGATAATTCCAACAATTGACTTCACATGATTTTACCCATACAAATTTCAATAGCTCATGGGGCCAACATCATCACCATAAAAATCTAAAAATACCCTCATCTTCAACACAAATAATTAGGCAAAAATTCCAAAAATTTAAGTTAAATCAAAAAGCCCTAAATGATAGAAATTTCAAACAATTATGAACAAATTGAAAGCATAAAAACAAAAATGATGAAATTAAACACAAAAAAATAACATAGAAAATCATACCTTGAAATAGAAACCCACAAGAGAAATCTCCCAAAAACCCACAAAATTCCCAACAATCAATCGGTAGAAGTGTTGGCAATGGAGAAAAGATGGCGTTTATGGAAGAATTTGAGTTTAGATGGAAGAGTGAGGTGAATTTGGGGGAAATTTTGGTGAAGGAGAGGGGTTTTTAGGGTTTTGGGAAGAAAAATCGAAAAAATAACCCAATTCGAACCCCTGTTTTTAACGGCCGGACACGGCCGTGTCGGCGACACTACCTGGCCGTGTTCGGCTGTTTCGGCGAATAAAATTTTGGGCCGAACACGGGCGTGTCGGGCGACACGGCCCGGCCAGTGTTCGGCCAATTTTTTGTTTTTTTTTTAACATAAAATAAAAAAAAGGAAAATTGGTGGATTTGGACACGGCCATGTCGGAAGACACGGCCCGGCCGTGTCAGTCAAATTTTTTTTTTTTTTTAAATATCATCCCGAGTAAAAAAAAATGAATCTAAGTAAAAATTTGAAACAAATTGACACAAAAATCATCGGGTTGCCTCCCGGGTAGCGCTTCTTTAATGTCGTATAGGTGGTGATTCACCTCTAATTGTGTGATGTATTTGGGAGATCCTCAAGCTTGAGGGAATCTCTATACTTATCATCGATGGTGCCCCCAAAATAAAGCTTGACGGTGTCCGTTTACCTTAAAGGTGCCCATTTCCTTGTGTGTAATTTCGATAGTTCCGTAAGGAAACACTTGAGTAATGAATGGCCCTGACCACGGATTTTAACTTACCGGAAATAAGCGAAGTCGGGAATTGAATAGTAACACCGATCACCCGGTTGGAATTCCCTCGTGTGCTTAATGTGCTTGTCATGCCATTGTTTCGTTCGTTCCTTGTAAATTTTGAATTCTCGTATGCCGAATTTCGCCATTCTTCGAGTTCGTTAATCCGCAATAAACGGTTATTTCCTCGCACTTGACAAGTCATAATTAAGCATTTTAATAGCCCAAAAGGCTTTATGTTCAAGCTCAACCGTGAGATGACATGATTTACCATAGACGAGTCGGTATGGGGTAGTCCCTATTGGCGTTTTGAAAGCCGTTCTATAAGCCCAAAGGGCATCATCGAGTTTGAGGGACCAATCCTTGCGAGAGTGCCCAACCGTTTTTTCCAAAATTCGTTTTAGTTCGCGGTTGGACACTTCGACTTGACCACTAGTTTGGGGATGATAAGCGGTCGCGACTCGGTGTGTGACACCATAACGCTTTAAAACCTTATCAAATTGATTATTACAAAAGTGGGTGCCTCTATCGCTAATGATGGCTCGTGGTGTACCAAACCGGGTGAAAAGTTTTTGAGAAAATGCACCACCACTCGAGCATCATTTTTAGGTAAAGCTTGAGCCTCTACCCACTTAGACACGTAGTCAACGGCTACCAAAATATATTTATTGCCAAACGACGCCGAAAAGGTCCCATAAAATCAATACCCCAAACATCAAAAATTTCACAAACAAGTATACCGTTTTGGGGCATTTCATTTCTTCGAGAAATATTTCTGTTCGTTGACAACTATCACAAGTTTCAACATACCGTTTTGCGTCTTTGAAAAGTGTAGCCAATAGAAACCCGACTCAAGGACCTTGCGTGCGTAGTATTTGCTTGATAATGTCCACCAGTGGGTCCTTTGTGACAATGATTCAAGATGGAGATTGTTTCGGGAAGTGCAACACACCTTCGTATGATTTGATCCGCACAAACTCGGAATAGGTGGGGATCGTCCCAAATATAATACTTGAGGTCCGAAAAGAATTTCCTCTTTTGTTGATGGGTCATCCTTTTGGGAGAATTTTTCTGAAGATAATTAGCGAAATCTGCAAACCAAGGAATATCAATTGAAATTGAGTTGAGGGCAAAGAGTTGCTCATCCGGGAAAGAATCGTTGATATGTCTATTGTGTTGCTCATCGTGCCAGAGTGCTCAAGCCGAGATAGGTGGTCGGCGGCGAGATTTTCGGCACCCCGTTTATCTTTGATCTCCACATCGAATTCTTGGAGTAAGAGAACCCATCGAATTAGTCGTGGTTTTGCGTCATTTTTGTCGAGCAAATAGCGTAAAGCAGAGTGATCCATATAAACAATGACTTTGGATAGAATCAAGTATGAGCGAAATTTGTCAAAGGCGAAAACCACTGCAAGTAGTTCCTTTTCGGTAGTTGTATAGTGTGTTTGAGCAGGATTCAAAGTCTTACTTGCATAGTAAATTGGCCGGAAATGTTTATCTTTTCGTTGCCCAAGTCCGCTCCTACCGCATAGTCACTAGCATCACACATGAGTTCGAACGGTTGAGACCAATCCGGAGCCACCATGATGGGAGAAGTGGTGAGTTTTTCTTTCAAAGTGTTGAATGCTTGGAGACATTCATCGTTGATATCAAAAACCGCATCCTTTTCTAAAAGACGAGTAAGCGGCCGGGCGATTTTTGAAAAATCTTTGATAAAGCGCTATAAAACCCGCGTGCCCCAAAAAGCTTCGGATAGCTTTCACCGAGGCGGGCGGTGGTAATTTGGAAATTGTATCAACTTTCGCTTTGTCAACTTCAATTCCCCTGCAAGAAATTTTATGCCCCAAAACAATACCTTCTTGTACCATGAAGTGGCATTTTTCCCATTAAGTACCAGGTTAGTCTCTTACTTAACAAGGACTTTTTAAGATTTGCAAGACAAAGATCAAATGAATCCCCAAAAACCGAGAAGTCATCCATGAAGACTTCCATGATTTCTTCTACAAGCTCGTCGAAGATGGCAAGCATACAAACGTTGAAAAGTTCTTGGTGCGTTGCACAACCCAAAAGGCATGCGTCTATAGGCGAAAAACCGTAGGGGACAAGTGAAAGTGGTTTTCTCTTGATCCTCCTGCTATCGGATCTGAAAATAACCTGACATGCCATCAAGGAAGCAATAATAGAGGTGACCGGATAAACGTTCAAGCATTTGATCAATAAAAGGTAAGGAAAAGTGGTCCTTGCGAGTAGCATCGTTAAGTCGTCGTGTCGATGCAAACTCGCCAAATCATACCGTTCACATCGGAATAAGTTCATTCTTTTCATTTGGTACCACCGTCATCCCACCTTTCTTTGGGACCACTTGAACCGTACTTACCCAATTCTTTGTCCAGAGATTGGATAGATGAGCCCAAAGATCTAGTAGTTTGATTACCTCTGCTTTAACTACCTCTTTCATGTAGGGATGGCAATGGGTAGGATTCGGGTAGGATTCTATATCCTCCATCCTCATACCCATATATTATATTCATACCCATACCCATACCCATACCCATCGGGTATTCATTTTCATACCCATCCCCATACCCATCGGACGATCGGGTATTCATACCCTACCCATACCCTCTTACCACTTACAATTATATTTTTTTCAAATTTAAGTTATTTCTTTTTTTAAAGAGAAATTGAGTTATTTAAATAAAAATATAGATATTTACTAAAATCTTAAGGAAACAATAAGGAAAAAGAATACATATAAGAATTAGCGAACTATATATTATAAAAATATAGCAAAATATTAAAAAGGATTAAACAAAAGTGTTAGTGGGTTAGTAGATTTGATTGAGACTTGGGGAAAAATCATTTTCTTTAAATATAAATAAATAGAGTTGTATAAATAAAAAAAATATATGTAAAATATTATAAATAAATATATATGTAGATATATTATATATATAATATTATTATTTAATCGGGTATCGGGTAGGGTATGGGTAGGATGTACCTAGACCCACCTCCATACCCATACCCGAAAAAATACCCATACCCACATACCCATTTATTTAATCGGGTACAAAACTACCCTCCATACCCTCCTCCATTAGGGTCGGGTATCGGATCCTCCGTCGGGTTCGGAGGAAATTGCCATCCCTACTTTCATGTTTGGATTTAAGCGACGCCGAGGTAGAACAACCGGCTTGAAGTTTTCCTCCATCGAATCTTGTGAGTGCAAAAGGAAGGATTGATCCCTCGAATGTCGGAGATTTTCCAAGCGATGGCCTTTTTATGTTCCCCGTAATATTGCCAACAATCTATCCTTTTGATGAGAAGATAAATTGGAGGAAATAATTACTGGGAAGTTTGGCGTTCTCGGCTAGAAATGCATATTCAAGTGTTCGGGTAACTCCTTAAGCTCCAACAAAGTGGTGGATCCTCAATGGATGGTTTGATATGCCCCACACTGTGAGTTTTCAATCTTTCGAACTCTTTTCAATTTCTTGGTTTGTTTTCCTCCAATGCGAAAGTACGGATTCCCTAAGAAAGGGGTTTTCATCCGATGTACCGCACTTTGAACAATACAAGTCTCCAAAAATTCGTTAGAAATCATGCTTGGTAAAGAGTTGGTTATCTCCATATCGATAAGATCAATAGCAAAAACAGAGTCATCTTTATCTATCGTATTTTTCATTGATGTAGCGATTTTAAAAATGACTTGTTCATCTTCGACTCTTAAAATTAGTTTGCCATCATGCACGTCAATGATTGCCTTAGCGATAGCTAAAAATGGACGCCCTAGGATCAAAGGGACTTCGACATCTCAGATGCATATCAAGAATTACAAAATCGACAGAAATATAAACTTATCGACTTTGACCAAAACATCTTCAACAATGCCTCTAGGATATTTAATAGATCTGTCACTAATTGCGGCTCATCCTAGTTGGTTTTGGCTCCCCCTGAACCCATTTGTTTGAATAAATCATAAGGCATCAAATTAATGCTAGCCCCTAGATCGCCAATGCCCGATCAACAATCAAATTACCGACATGACAAGGAATAGTGAAACTCCCTGGATCTTTGATTTTATGAGGTAACTTGTTTTGCAAAATTGCCGAGCATTCCTCATTTAATTGCACCATGGATATTTCTTCAAGCTTCTTCTTATTTGAAAGAAGATCTTTTAGGAACTTGGCATATTTTGGCATCTGTGAAAGGGCTTCAACAAAAGGAATATTGATGTGCAATTGTTTAAATAAATCCAAGAACTTACCAAATTGGTCGTCATGTTTGTCCTTGCGCAATCGACTTGGATACGGGATAGGTGGTTGGAATTCCGGTACCATTTTCTTTGTTTCCTTGGATACCTGTTCGTCTTTTTGTTGTATGGGTGTGGATTCGTCCTCCGGCATCCGTACTTCGTCTAACTTTGTTCCACTCCTTAGAGTAATTGCTTTTACCCTGTTCTCTTGGATTTGGCTCGGTGTTGCTAGGTAAGCTCCTTGTGGCCTTTCGGAGATCATTTTGGCAATTTGACCAATTTGATTTTCCAAGTTGCGAATGGATGCTTCTTGGTTCCTTAAGGATGTTTCGGTGGCGTGAAACGGGTTTCCGTTGTTTGGACGAATTTGGACATGAAGTCCTCCAAACTTGGTTTTCGCGGTTGGAAACCGGGAGGTGCGAGCAATTGGGGAGTGCGTTTGGATTAGGCTTCGTTGACCTTGATTTCCCCAACTAAAGTTCGGGTGTTGACGCCAACCTGGATTATAAGTGTTCTTTGAAAGGGTCGAGATTGATTACCTAGATAATCCACTTGTTCATGCGGCGGTATTGCGTGAGGGCAATCTTGGTGGTTGTGCGATCCTCCACAAGTCTCGCATGAGAAGGCTTGTTGTGGTGGTGGTTTTGGAGCCGCCAACCCGTCTATTTTCTCGAGTTAGAGCTTCGACTGTCGCGGCTAGTGTCACCACCGCGTGCGCATTATATACTCCCACCGACTGTTGGTTTTCCTCGTCACGGATTGCCATTGATAGCCATTCATGGCCATCCCTTCTATGAGATCTTGGGCGGCTTCGGTGTCTTATTGTTCAATGTTCCCCCGCCGCCGCATCAATCATTTGCGCTTGTCGATGAGAGCAACCCATTGTAAAATGTTTGGACTTGCATCCAAATGGGAAGACCATGATGTGGGCATTTTCGCAAAATTCTTTGAATCTCTCCCAAGTGTCGTACAAGGTTTCATCGTCCTCTTGAGTGAATGAAGAGATCTCATTCCTCAATCGTGCGGTTTTAGCGGGTGGGAAATACTTTAAAAGGAATTTTTCCGCCATAATGCTCCATGTTATGATTGTTCCTTCGGAAAGTGTTTAGCCATTGTTTAGCCCGTCCCCCAAGAGTAAATGGGAACAAGCGTAAGCGGATGGCATCGTCGGAGACTCCATTTATTTTGAAAGTATCGCAAATTTCGAGGAAATTCGCGATATGATTATTTGGGTCTTCATCCGGTAAGCGTCGAATTGGACAAATTGTTGCACCATTTGAATGACATTCGGTTTGATTTCAAATTGTTGCAACAATGGGCCTTACGATACTAGACGACGTCATCGTCCATAGATGGCTTGGCGTGGTCGTATATGGTTCTTTGTTGTTCATCCGCCATATCGGGATCCTTGCTTTCGTTAGTATCCTCCTCGTGTCCCTACTAATACTTTCCTATGTGTTGCTACGGCGGTCTCGCGCTTCCAGTTCGGCGACGAGTAGGCATGCAATCGTAGTAAACAAGGAGGATAAGTATAATCCAAGACTTACAAAGATAGATACCTAGAAAGACAATTGATGAAAAATAAAAAAAAAATGATTAAATTAACAAAAATAAGGTGTTCTTAATATTACAATCCCCGGCAACGGCGCCAAAAACTTGATGGCTCAAAAGCTACCTTTAAAACCGTAGGCAAGTGCACCTATCGTTTTATAGTATAGATTATTGAGTACCGAGTGTCATTCCCACGAGGATTATAAGTACTAATAATTACCGACTTTTTGTTATTTAATCTAACAATTTTCAGAGTTTTTGTTTGATAAAGAATCTAAATTATCGAAGTGTAAAAATGAAGTAAAATTTGTAGAATAAGAAATCAAGAGATAGAAGTGTGTTTGAATGTAAATCCCTCTAGAATGTTTTTGTGATTTGACAAGTTAAAAGATTCAACCATAAGCCCTTAAGTAAAAACCAACCTCTTTTAATAAAATCTCATGCTATGTGGACCGTAGAAATTCCCGATTTAAGTTAATCCCTTTCTCCAGGCGAAAACTCCTAATCTCAAGTTGATTAACTCGAAATCTCTTTCTAGTTAAAACCCCCAAGATTGCATTATAACGATTTATGAATTCCCATATTAGGTTTGACCCTAATCCGGAAGATTTATGTCGTCGTCTATATCTAGGATTGCATGCAACTCTTTTCACTTATACAATTTCTTTTTCACCATAAATCTCTCGATTACCCGATGAAGAAAAGATATCAAATTAATATACCGAAAATATTAACTCAAATGAGATAAGCATGATATAAGTGAATCACACAAGACATGATGATTTTATTAAAAACATACAAACCTCAATCACAAATCCATTCTAGAGTTCATTACATTCAAACACTAGGAGTTTTAGCTACACATGCTTTTGACACAAGAATAAATTACACAAAGATGTAAACATTGTAGACATGGTGTACTTATCTTTATCAAAATCTCAATTGACTTGATGATGTTGCTCCAAGCCTTCTTCCCCAATGTTGCCTCAAGCTTACTCCTCCAAGACCCTTGATCCCAATTCTACTTAATGGAATGAATACAATGAATATTTCCCGAGTATCTAATGAATGACTCTCCCAACTTCAACCTTGGCTTTTATAGGCAACCAATACATTGATAGTACTCTCTTTTGTTAAACAATTGCCTCCATTTTCCTTGTTGGTTGGTGAATTCTTGTATTCAAGTGATGAGGAGGGGACATGGAGACATGTTTCAAAGAAAAATAGGGTGTTAAAAGTGTACAAAAGTGGCCAAAATGGATTGGTTGGTGAGTTTTCCCCAAATTCCGCAAAGAAAAGTTGCAAAAGGGTCCGACACGCCAGTGTTGGGCGGCAAGACGCCAGGCCGTCTTTGCACAAATTTTGGCCGAAACAGCCTGACACGGCCAGTGTTGGACAACACGGCCAGGCCGTGTTGTTTTTCACGGCCGTGTTATACGACCGACCAGGCCGTGTTCGGGTCATTTTGTGCGATTTTTCCTCCTCTTTTGATCCCCTTCAACATGGCCGTGTTCGGTGACACGGTTTGGCCGTTTTTGGACCCTTTTTTCCAATTTTTATCCAATTTATTTCCTTCTTTTTGAATATGGCCATGTTACTTAACACCCCAAGTCATGTTGAGTGATTTTCTTGCCTTTTTCAAGTAATATTGGCTTCACATTGCTCCAAATTGCTCCACCTATAATGTTAAACACATCACACTATGAAATGCTACGTAAATACTTGAGAAACTATGATTTTTCTAACAAAACAATTCAAAAACTATTGAATTAATAATATAAAATATGTACAAAATGACACTTATCGGTGTTCAATTGAATTTTTTAGTATACATTATTGTAATGTTAATATAAAAAATAAAAATGTATATATTTATATTCAATATATAATAGTTATCTAATGAATGAATATTACATTTATATAATGAAATATATATATATATATATAGGGGAAGGATTAAGTGAGACCATGTCTCTAGGTGAGACACAATGGACTAATCTCAACCATTTCCCATTATTAATCTATGGGTGTGATTTAATGAATAAAAACCAGGTGGCATTCCTTCCTCATTCAAGCCAATCACCCTTCCATTGAAGTACACTTGGATGCCTCCCGGGGACGATATTAAAACATTATTTTAATCAACATAAGGGTAATAGGGTAAAATAACATAACAAGGTAGTTACAAAAATGGAATCAAATCTCTTTCTCTCTCATGCATCTCTCATCTCACGTGTCTCTCTTCCTCCCTCTCTCTCACGCCTCTCCCTCTCTCTCTGTCTCACGTCTCTCTCTCTCTCCCAATTCCACCATTAACGCAAATTTGAAGAACTCAAACTGTGAAAAATACTCTCTCTCACAATTCCACCATTGACGCAAATTTGAAGAACTCGAACTGTGAAAAATAAAACAGTGAAGAAGATGCGCTTATGTTCGAATCATGATGCATGATGAATCATCAGTCGTAGAAAAAACTCTACCCAACAACATCAATGGTGTAGACATCGATGGAGAACTCGAAACTAAGCCATTAACATCAACTCTTAAAAAACTGTAATTTTCACGAATAAGACAATGCTTAGATACTTATGAAATGATGCATATATCTGTAGGATATTACATATTTGAAAATATGCAACAAAAATCAACTAAATATGCATTATCTGAAACCTATCTATGCGCAACAAAAAAATCTAATATGTAGTACAAGATACCCAACTATGCAAGACGTCATAAACTATGCAACAAAATCAACTAACTATGCATTATCTAGAATCTATCTATGCGAAAGTGTGGAATAACTAAATATGCAAAGACATTATGTAACATCCCATTTTTATAATTTCCAAAAACATCATCCCATTTTCATAACTAAATACGCATTATATTGAACCTATTTATGCAAATCGAAATAACTAAATATGCGATGACGTTATATTCATTACGTATTGTTTTCGTAAAACAAAGTGCCAACAAAAACAACTAAATATGCATTATTTGATGTCTAATTATGCAAAGATAAGAACCCTAACTATATATCTTTGAAAATAAAAATATTTGGAAAGAAAATGCAGTTCCTTAAATTCGCCACAAAATCCTAATTTCAATCTCGGCCAATAAAAACGGTTCAAAAAAGTCAAACTTACCGTAAAACTCGTTGGGACCACTAATTTGAATTACAAAATGACAATCTTACCCTTAAATTGGCGAAATCAAGGAAATTAAAAAAAAAAAAAATTTGAATTAATCACATCCCTTCATTTTTTAAGATCAATGGGTAAGATGAGTCCACACCCCTCACCTAGGGAGGGTGGTCTCATTTGAACCAAATCCTATATATATATATAATACGTGTAATAATATTAGAGATTTCAAAATTATTGTAGGTAAAGAGAGAGATGCCTTATCTATATTCTATGCCGAATAAATTTTAAATTTTGATTTCATTTGTGGAGAAACCTTACTGTACCTTGAAACTGGGCTACATCAACTGTCTATACTTGGAGGCAGGTCTCCACCATGATGGTGGCCCAAATTGTTTGTAATGGGCTTATATATTTTTCATAGAGAACTCTACCATTAAAGCCCTACACCAAACAAATATGACAGAAAAATTAGAGCCGAACAAACGTTCATTGAGCACTTTCTTCTATATAGACCAACTCTTAAACGAATGAGATCTATCACATCTCTTATTCTATTCATGCGGATGATCGTCACGTGTATACAATTTTTCATATTAATTTTCAATCATAAATCAGGTATATTAATTCCACAATCCCAATTACTCTCGCATGATTGCTTAAAACATAACCAATGAATCTTATCATGTCCCTGATAATCCCACAAAAATACAACAATAAGAGATTCAAGCGTCTTTGGGAATTTGAAATAGTTCATAGCAAAAGTAGGAATCGCTTGAGTAACTGATTTTACCAATACTTCTTTACTAGCTCTAGACACTACTTTTTATTATAACCACTTTTCTCTCAAATGTGTAAAAACTCCTTTTCAGATCTATCCACAATTTCCGGCACACCCAAATACTTTTCATGTTTTGCAACTTCTTGTTCTTGAAGCGCACTATGTAATTTGCATTTTCTTAAGGTAAAAACTCATATAGGATCGTCTTACGGATCCTATTCCGTAACACGGATCTTACTGACCCGCCCACCCACCGGATCCTGGAAATATTTAAAAAAAAAAAAAAAAAAGCTATGCTAATAGCCCCCCATAACACGCTGGGCCCAACAACCCAGCCCAAGTTGCACACGCCCGCCCAACACGGTTGGATCCGCTTAATTTTAAAATTAGAAAATTGGAGCTGAGAATACGCACCAGCTGGGAATTGAACCCATGTTGATACCAGGCCAAATGCTATTCTACAGCTAGGCTACTAGTACTTCTTGTGCAATTCTATTATAACCATGTATATAATACCATTCTTAATTTATTACAAATTCCCAAAGCTTTTATGTATTGTTGCTGCCACATAAAAATTGAGCACAACACAAACTCTTCCCCTCCAACTAATTTTTCCCACAAAAATCTGCAACTCTCTTAACCCCATACAAATTTCCATTGTTGCTCTTGCATAAAGCTTCATTATCATCCCTTCATTGCACTTCAAACCGCTGCCCCCTAAGATATAGGATTCTATTATTCAACAATAATATTCAACAAAAAATACGATACCTTTGAGTAATAAACATTATACTTTTAAAGTGAACATCGATACTTTAATTTTACATATTCAAAAAATAAGATTTCTTGATGTACTCATTCTAATCTCGTAGCTAATGTTTTTTACATTGAAAAATTGATACTTGAAATGGAAATAGTGATACATTTGATATTAAATATGATACTTTTATGATGGACAATGACATTTTAAAATTTTAAATTCTCTCGAATAAAAAATGATACTTTATATTAAAATAGTGATACTTTTGAGTAAGAAATATGATACTTTTAAGGTGAACATTGAAACTCTAATTCTTATATATTCAAAAATAAGATTTTTTTATGTACTCATTCTAGCTCATAACAAATGTTTTTTACGGTGAAAAACTAATATTTGTCTTTGGAAATAGTGATACTTTTGATGTTAAATATGATACATTTGTGATTCTTCAATGTAATGAATTTTTAATATGTGACCGTATTAAAAATATGATACTTTATCTCAAAAAATTAATACTTTTACGCATAAAAGTGGTACTTTTAACTCTGTCATATTTATTTATTTTTCTTTTTAATATAGTCACAAATTATTAATATATTACAATATATATATATATATATATATATATATATAATGATTAAAGTAACACTTTATACGTTCAAGTATCTATTTTTGAGATAAAGTATCATGTTTTTAATATAGCCACAAATTAGAAATGAAGGAAAGAAGAAAAAATAAAAATAAATATAATATAGTTAAAGTAACACTTTTATAAGTATCCATTTATTTATTTATTTATTTTGATAATCCAGATATCCAGGTTTTTACACCGACTAATCCTGACCTCGCTAGATCGAGGCCCTTGACCAAATGGATGTAAATCGAGGATGTGCCCAGTGGCGGGTTTCTAAAGGAGAGAGCCAACATGATTCGCCTCCCGCAATGACCCCCACAATATTTCAAAGAAAATCTGCTCCACACGGATTCGAACTGCGTCGCCGGAGGAATTTACCCCACATCACCTTAGCCTTTACATTTATAGGCGTTTTTTTTTTTTTAATTACCGGGCGTATTGTATGAATGGATTTATATAATTTATTATACTATTTGCATAATAAGCACTAGTGGTATAGTGGTAGAACACCACCTTAAACTTATTAAGGTCGCGGGTTCAATTCCTTGTAGAGCTCTTTTTTTTTTTAAATAAAAAGGGGGCGGGTGGGTCAAAAGTGCGTGGCTTGGGCGCGGTGACCTACCATTTTCTTAATTGCTGGAACATTGCTACTAAAAACAATACTCAAATGAAAAATGGACAGATGTGGTTTAAGACGATTAACTATAGTCTTAGCGGCAATTTTTCTAAAAAGCTAATAAGGCGAAAATCGATATTGGGATAGATATTCAGGTTCATTAAATTTCGGGATGAGGATGAAATACGTAAAATTGATATTATCCATTAAAACATTATTCAGAAAATTCAAGAATAATCTGATGACCTCTTCACTCACAATATTCCAGTATTTTTGAAAGAAAAAAAAAAAAAAAGAAATCCACCGGTCCGTGAGATGCATGCATTATAAACCAACCCACTAATGAGTAATTAGGGATTATGATCAAGCCCAAAGTGGTTTTCTTTCTCTTTGTTTTGTTTTTGTGTACTTTGTTTAGTTTTGATGTAGTTTTCTTGGTTTTTTTTTTGTTAGTGTCTTTTGTTTTCCAGGTTGATTTGCGAAACTCGTAAGATATCGCTTTATTTGTTCAGTAGTATGTGGTAGTTGCTCATGCCCGATTTTTGTTGGTGTGTTGCAATTGTTCGGCCAAGTCTCCGTAGGGAGTGACTTAGTTTCCTCGGGTAAGAGTGTTTGAGTTTTTGTTGTGTCATGTGTGTGTAGTTCCCTCCTTAACATGTTTGTGCAAGGAGGCCTTTTGCGAGTCGACAACGATATAAATTTTTTGGTTGAGTTGTTAATGAAAAATATATGGGGAAATTAAATGGAATACGCTGATTTTTTGTACCCTTACCACACAATACGCTCCAATTACTCTTGTGCCTATTTTTTTCCTTTTGTACCTAATTTGTTTTTACGGTCCTTGCTATTTTTTGATTATTTTTATTTTTTTCGTTTTTTTTTGTTCCTGCATTGTTTTATATGTTATATAAGTTGTTTCGATGTTGTTTAAATTTGTTTCTTTGTTGTTTCTATGTTGTTTCTTTGCTGTTTCGATGTTTCAAAACAAATTTAACCTATTTTTATGTTGTTTTTTATTCATATATTATTTTGTATATTGTTTCGGTGTTGTTCTATAATATTTTTAATGTTGTTTTAATAATTTTTTTGTTGTTTTCATGTAGTATTCAATGTGTAAATACAATATTTACCTATTTTTAAGCTCTTTTTTTATTCATGTTGTGTTTTAAATATTTTTTACGTTGTTTATGGGTTGTTTCCATATCCTTTTTAATGTTGTTCCGATGTTTCTTTGTTGTTTTAATGAAGTTTTCGATGTTTAAATACAATTTTTACCTATTTTTATTAAAAGAAACATGTTTGAAAACATGTTAAAACAATGTTGAAACACGTAAAACACGTTTGAAATATGTTAGAAACAATGTTGCAAACACAACGTAAAAATGTCCGGGAATTTTTGCTGGAGCGTATTGTTGTGTAAAAAAGGGGCGGGAGCGTAAATTTAGGTAAAATTGTACTGGAAAGCGTAAAAGACTGACATTAACTTAAAAAAAGTGAGTATTTGTGTGAATGGCCCAAAATATATCGACAAAAAAAAAGCTTAGTTTGATTGATAAACAATTTGGTATTATGATCAAGCCACAAAGTGGATCAGAAAAGTTTTTTGTGTAAACTTTTCATGAAAAACGTCTAACAATTTGGACAACGATTGATAGCATTGAGAACCCGTTGTTGTTAACTGGCCGTGGCCCATGATCCAGCCCAAAGTTCGAAAAGCTAATTGTGCTTTAAATAAAACACAAGAATGAGATTATTATTGGGCTTGACTATTCTGGAGTTGCATTTCTCGGCCCACCAATCGTTGGCAACACTCACAAATCTATAAATATTGAAAATGTAATTCCTTTTTGTCTTTTGGAAAGTGGAAACAGAAAGAGAAGGCGGCTGAAATTGGGCCTCTCACATTCGAACTTTTCGTACGAAATAGCCCAACCCAACTACATCAACAAAAAAATTAATATTAAGTTCCTTAAATAAGGTCAAATTTGCATTTTAAATTTCTACTTAGCCATGAGTCAATTACTACCACTTGGCACTTGCCAGATAAGCACAGCCTCATACTATGTAGAAAAATTGAAATCCTCGCATTAAAACCACTCTAACAATATGATTAATATTTAATCGAACACCGCACCTCCTTTTCATCATTTGCCCTAACCCTAATTTCCCACATCACACCACATTGATTAACTAATCACTACAAGGAATTTTCCACATAAATTGCATTAGAACAAAAATTCTTGTTCCATTTTTTGTTGAGTATATAATTCTATACACGTGCGCGTCGATATTACATTTCTTCAACTGAAATTCTCGACTACAAGTAAAATTATAAAAGAACTTTTCATAAAGACCCACCACTTGGCGATAAACCAGAACGATCATATCCATATTTATTGAAAATGTAAGTTTTTTTGATTGTAAACGTACGTCTTGCTTTTATTAAATGCGACTCGTTGATCCTTTCGTGCCTAATCTTTTACACCTTTTTTTTTCCTTTGAAAAGGCATAATCTTTTACACTTAAAATATGAGTATTAATTAAATTTCTATTTACTTGAATTATTTGCCCAAAATTTTGAAATATAGCAAAAAGTAACAAAATCTGTTTTATTTCACCTAGAAAAATCTCTTCTTTTCTTGGTCACCCCCTCACTATACATATATACTCTCGGGCAATTTGTTTTAATATTGCAAAAACTAAATTGAATTGTGAAAATACGGTAAATTTTAAGCGGATTGTGATTTTACTTTCGTTGGCGCAGGATGACAGTGCTGAATAATCTGTTGGCGCACTACACATCTGCGCCAACAATTTTCTTTTTTTAATTAATTTTTTCAACGGGTGGCGCACACTTGAGGTGCGCCAACCCATTTAAAACTTTTTGTTGGGGAGTGGGGGTGGGGTGGCTCGGGGTGGGGTGGGGTGGGGTGGGGGGGATGGGGAGTGGGGTGGTGGAAGTTAATTTAATTATTTTTTTATAATAATAAATTAATAATTATCCCATATTATTAATTCATACGTAACTTTTTCGTTTTTTTTTCTATTTTTAACGTGTAATATATCAAATTAATTATTTTTTTACGATCTTCATTTGACATCCATATTGCATATTTTTGCAAAAAGATAAATACGTAGTCATAAATTGGTCCGATTTGATAAGGCTATTCTTTGCGATACATATATAGTACTTAAAATTCGACAATACCACTAATTTTGACCCTAAATACACAATCATAAATATAATTATTGATTAGTATAAGCGTTTTTGATAAGCGATCTTGCATTAAACATGAACAAATCTGAGGTTTTTGTGGCCTATTCTTAAGTGAGGTTTTGCGCAATCAATTCAAACGCATAAGAAATACCAAACTTTGCAGATATATGACTTTTGGGTCATTTGGGCCTACAATTCCATTACTTCAGTAACTATGGGTAAATTACTAATTTTCAAATCTCTTTTTTTTTTTTAAAAAAAAAATTATACTAATCAATAATTATATTTATGATTGTGTATTTAGGGTCAAAATTAGTGGTATTTTTGAATTCTAAGTACTATATATGTATCGCGCAAGAATAGCCTTATCAAACCGATTTTATGACTACGTATTTATCTTTTTGCAAAAATATGCAATATGGATGTCAAATTGAAAGAT
Organism: Rehmannia glutinosa; assembly: GCA_016081115.2. Taxonomy (NCBI): domain Eukaryota; kingdom Viridiplantae; phylum Streptophyta; class Magnoliopsida; order Lamiales; family Orobanchaceae; genus Rehmannia; species Rehmannia glutinosa. The sequence goes on along the minus strand of CM071926.1, from coordinate 18,767,767 downwards.
CGTAAAAAATAATTAATTTGATATATTACACGTTAAAATAGATAAAAAACGAAAAAGTTACGTATGAATTAATAATATGGGATAATTATTAATTTATTATTATAAAAATAATTAAATTAACTTCCACCACCCCCACTCCCCATCCCCCCCACCCCACCCCACCCCACCCCACTCCCCAACAAAAGTTTTAAATGGGTTGGCGCACCTCAAGTGTGCGCCACCCGTTGAAAAATGATTAAAAAGAAAAAGAAAATTGTTGGCCAGATGATGTGTAGTCAACAGTTATTCAGTTCACACTGTAAATCTCGCGCCAACGAAAAATCACAATCCGCTTAAAATTTACCGTATTTTCACAATTCAATTTAGTTTTTGCAATATTAAAACAAATTGCCCTATACTCTCCCCCGCTTCTGCATATATATAAATTAACCACACAGTGTTTTATATCCATCCCCCCATAATATACATCTCTCTCACAAACAGACACACACACCATAAAACTCTCTTCTCTCTCTCTATTTTTCTCTTTCACAATAAACGAAAACCAGTTCGCCATATTTCCCATTAATACAATTTGAAAGATTTATATACATACGTGTGTATATGTATGCGTACAAATTATGAACACACACACCGCACACATTATTTTGCGCGCAGCTGGGATAAACTGTTTTCTGCTCATTCTTTCATTCATTGGAAGAGACCCAAGAGATCTCTTGCTGTAAAAAAATTTGTATGTGTTGGATTGTTGGTTTTCGTATAATTCAAGTAATGTGTATTCAGTGTTTGTGATTTTTGTTTATTTTTGCAGGATTTTTTTTACATGATAAGGTAATTTGGAGGTGATCTCCGGAGAGGTATGGTTTGAGGTTAATTTATTTACGTTAATCACTGTTTGGGCGTGCTTAATGGATCTAACTATCAATGTTTGTTGATGTAATTAAGTTTAGTGGTTTGGTAATTACTCTTTTTTGCAGGGCTGTTGGATCATAATTTTTTTTCAATTGGAGTGAATAAAGCGTGAATTTTTTGAAGATTAGGGGAGGTAAGAATAAGACAATAACAATAATCGGGGATTGGGATGAAAAGGTCTAGAGATGATGTTTATGTGAGTTCTCAACTCAAGCGCCCCGCCATTTCTCCTCGCGTTGAACCGTAAGTTTTCTTGTTTGGTGTAATTTCTTCCCTTTTTTCTGAAATATTTAATAATTCGTTTTTTTCTTATCTACTGTGGTTTTGTGGTGCGATAACTTTTTTTACGATTTTTTTTTCCGTTAACAAATGAGACTATCCTGCTTTAGTCATTCTTTAACATTTGTTTGTCTATAATCAACAATCCTGCTGATCATGACTTGTATGTTTTCTGCTGTCATATAGTCTGAAAATTATGTGCTTTTTGATTCTGCTTTTGTACATGCTTTCCCGGTTTTTATTTTTTCCCATTTTCAATCATTTATACTGGAGATGCATGAATCAGGTTTCAATGGATTATTCTTTTTTCATTTTTTTAAGGTGGATGGTCTGCTATTTTGACCATTTTATATAAAGTGTAAAAGAAGTTGGAATTACTATTGTTGTGATTATTTTGATTATCCTGCAAATGATAACCCCATATTCTTTAGGGTATCAGTTTACTTCTGTTATTGAAACTTCACAGGATGATTTTTGTTGGGTATTATACAGATAAAGGCTGCCTCATTCTTTTTGTATTTGTATTGATAGTTATGTCTTCTAATTGATTTGAAATATGCATATTGGGGGCAATGAAGGTCCGGACAAGTCCAGATGTCAACTGCAAGCAGCGCGCAGGCTGACAACAACTGATGCCTTGTCATATCTCAAATCAGTGAAGGAAATTTTTCAAGACAAAAGGATAAATATGATGATTTTCTTGAGGTCATGAAAGATTTCAAGGCTCAAAGGTAGAAATCTAATTTTCTTTTTGTCTTTTTAGTTGTAGTTTTTCCCACTATATTTAACTCAGATTTTGTTATTCTGATGTTTGTGCATTCTGTTTGCATGGTTGTTTGTAGAATCGATACATCTGGTGTTATATTGAGAGTGAAGGAGCTATTTAAAGGTTATAGAGACCTAATTTTGGGCTTCAATACCTTTTTACCAAAGGGATATGAAATCACCCTCCCACCGGAGGATGAACCATTTCTGAGAAAGAAGCCAGTAGAATTTGAAGAAGCAATCAGTTTTGTAAACAAAATCAAGGTGCAACTGCTAAAGCATAATGCCGCTTCGATCCTCTGTTCTCCGCTTGTCCTTTGAAATTATAAACTAACCACTTTAAAACTGATTGCAGACTAGATTTCAAGGCGATGATCATGTGTACAAAGCTTTCCTTGACATTTTGAATATGTACAGAAAAGATAATAAGTCTATAACAGAGGTTTATCAGGAGGTAAGATTTCATTTTTTTTTTCATAGTGTTAACAAGGAATAAAATTCAACAGTTGTGATTCTTTAATGTTTGTTTGTAGGTTTCAGTTCTTTTTCAGGATCATGCCGATCTACTTGTAGAGTTCACTCATTTTCTACCTGATACCTCGGGCGCTGCTTCTGTCCAGTATGTGCAACCTGGTAGGAATCACATCCTACATGGAGATGATAGAGGCTCACCGATGGCCATGGCAAGGCCCATTCATGTTGAAAAGGTAGTCTCTCATTAGTGATTCTATGGTTATTGTTTCTTAATGCTAATATATAGTGCCTCTGCTTGTTCCAGAAGCCTGCTGTTTCAAATGCTGTTTGTGACCGTTACGTTAATCGCCCTGATTCAGAGCAGTGGAATCATGTTGAAAAAGAAAAGGGGAAGCGAGAAGACATAGACAAAAATGAGTGGGAACATGATGGTAGGTTAGATCACAAAAGAAAATCTGCTCGCCGAGATGATTCTGTAACTGACCAGTTACATCGAGGTAGGAATGATGACAAGAGCATGGTATGCAACCTTCAATCACCAGCATACGGTGATTTATGTTCCTTAGTTGTTTGTCTAGTATTAAAAGATTAAATATTATCTCATTCACGAGTTTTACTGTATATCCATTTTATCATTGATAAATGTTACCAAAACTTCTTTTCTATTTTTCTTTTAAAAATAGTTAAGATAGTAATCAGTTTCGCCCAAACTCGCGTTAGGATAGTTAGAAGAATATACCCATGAGAATGAATTTAAGATCAAAAGATGAAATTTCTATCTTCAGATTCCCTTGCAGAATAATTGATATCTGTGGGAACTAGGCTACATGATTAGCTCCTTGGGTCAGATCCATTTGACGTATCCAAACAAAGATATCTAACATCAAAATTTTTTGCTCAGGGATGGAGGACTCGGAGTCAGCTTTCCGTGATAAAGTGAAGGAACGATTACAGGATCCTGAAAATTACGATAAAGTTTCAGATTGCATCTTTTCCTATAAAAGCAAGTTTGTCACAGCAGCTCAATTCCGCAAGCTGGTGATTCTTTTCTCAAATTGCCTATGAATTTGTTTCTTTATCTCCAACTTATATATTCTGCTTCTATTCAATTTATGTTTAATCAATGCCTCGTCATCTTATTGGTGGAATTCGTATTTTAATACTACCGTTTTTCGAGCTGTATCAATAAGGCTCTGTACTCTACTTTGAAGCCATAAGCATTGGACTCCATTTCAAAATTATTTTGCTTTCTTTTTTTTTTTTTTAAATTATCGTTTGCTTCTAATGAGGATTTTTGCATGTGAATTGTATTTTTCTAGGGCTGTGAAGTAAATTTCGATGAGTTCACTCTTTATAACCAGTCAGAGGAGGAATAGTCGCTCTTTTGCTCTGAAATCTGGAAGTCTTTTTATCTCGTCTGTTTCACAATGAAAGATATGGAGAATAGTCAAATAACTGAATTCTTAGTAAACCAGATAATTAGATAATATAGATGCGTATGTTCTCATTATCTAAGATTAGGTTACAGCCTATACTTGTTAATATTGAAAATGTGCTACATGCAAAATTCAGTATGTTTCTATGAAGACATGCATTGTGACAGCGTTAACTCGAACCCCTGCCATGCACCCATCTTTATCGTTCGAATACTTTCTGAAAGTTGGTTAAGCTAGACCACTGATGTTTCTAGAATAGCCATATTGATTTTGCGATCTTAGGTTAGCTATGACATAGTATAGATTGAAGATTGCCAGTAAGACATCATCTAATAAAGCTAGGGTATATTTCCTTCAGGTATCAAGTCAAACTCCATAAAAGAAAATATGCCGGTGCTCGACATGTACCAAAAATTTACATTATCAAGTACATGGTTAGAAGTAAATTTTTATGATATTCCATTTTCCTTCACCAGCAAGATTATATTATCTTCCTTTTAATGTTTGATGATCATTCCCATATATCTCTAATGGTTAGTACTGATAAAACATCTGAAAATCTATGAATTTGACTTACCACTCAGAAACTTAGAACATCAATACAACTCATGCTCTCTGGAGAAATATCAATCCAGTGGTGAAGTCTACACAAACAACTGTCTGTTTATCACATTTTCTATGTATTAGTGACCAATAACAGTGGAGTGAATTTCACTGTAAATAGGTCCAGCTAGCCCCCCTTGGTTGTTGAAATTCAAGATGAGTTTTGAATGAATTGCTAGCCATTAGTCATTTTGTTATGTTATTTCTATGATGTCCTTGGTAGAGCCTCTAATTTCGATGCTCATTTTTATCTTTTCAGGTAGACAGTTTAATTGGAAAGCATCCAGAACTTATGGAGGCGTGTGAAGATTTCATAACTTGCATTGAGAAGTCTGGTAATCAAATATGATAGTAGCTTGTTTTAGTACTTTTACTTTCCTCTGTGTATTTGTTTATCTGGCTAGCTATTCAAGTTATCTGTGCTGGATGTTGCTCATTTTTCAAGGCTTTTTCAGCGTGATATTTTATGTCCAACTTTTTTGTGGAAATGTACTAAAAGAAGATTTATATATCATGCTGATAGTTCTTTCTCATGCTTCAATTTATCTCATTCAGGAAGCACGCGGAACAATAAACATGTTCTCAGATCCTTAAAGGTGGATGAAGATGGAGATGATCATGATAGGGAAGACAGAGATAAAAATAAAGACCATGATAACAGAGAAAGGGATAGACATGATAGAGGTCTTGCCTTTAACACTAAAGATGTCACAGGGCAGAAGATGTCTTCATATGCAAGCAAAGAGAAGTTTATGGCAAAACCCATTCACGAACTTGATCTTTCGGATTGTGACAGCTGCACTCCAAGTTATCGACTTCTACCAGAAAATGTAGGTTTTTACTTATTTAATTTTCCATAACTGAGTATTATAGATCTTTTACTCATCCTATGGCATTTCCATAAGACAGTATCCAATCCCATCAGCAAGCTGGAGAACAGAGATTGGTGCTCAAGTGCTGAATGATCATTGGGTGTCTGTTACTTCAGGAAGTGAAGATTACTCATTCAAACACATGCGCAAAAATCAATATGAAGAAAGTTTGTTCCGATGTGAGGACGACAGGTAAAAACTCAAAACTCTTTCAATAGTTTTTCTCTCATGACTTAACCTCTTGTTGAATGTGGTCCCATCTATCTTTACCACTCTCTAACTTGTATGTGTTGTTTCGACCGCCTATAGTGTAAGTTTTTGTTTCTTTGTCATTTGATGCTTATACGCCTTTTCTGAAATTGTATTTTCCACAAGGAATCTCAATAGGTTGCTGAGAACAGTTGTTCTCTGTTTGGAGCTTCTTTCATCCATTTCTTTTTCTTTTAAATGGAAATTAATCCTACTGTATTTCTGTATATCAAAATTTGCAATTGGTGATCTGATTATGATTCCAGGTTTGAACTTGACATGTTATTGGAATCTGTGAACGCGACAGCGAAGCGTGTTGAAGAACTCTTAGACAGAATGAATGCTCATACAAATAAGCCAGACAGTTCATTGTTTATCGAAGATCATTTGACAGGTATAGTGACTGTCTGGTGATTCCTCATAGACCATAGTATATATATCCTGATGTCTAGTTAATAGTGCATTTCTCTTTTTCCAGCCCTTAGCCTACGGTGTATTGAACGTTTATGGTGACCATGGGCTTGATGTAATGGATGTATTGAGGAAGAATGCACCTCTTGCCCTGCCTGTTATTTTAACCCGATTGAAGCAGAAACAGGAAGAATGGGCAAGGTGCCGTGCTGATTTTAATAAAGTTTGGGCTGAAATTTATGCCAAGAACTACCACAAATCACTTGATCATAGGAGTTTCTATTTTAAGCAGCAGGATACAAAGAACTTGAGCGCTAAAGGTAAATAGGCTATCTTTCTCCTCATTCTAGAAATTTTGAATAATTAGTATTAATGTAATCATATGGTGTACATTTGTAGATTTAAGAGATTGAAAAATATAAAGATTGTCATTCCAATGTGTGTAGTCCATGCATGGTGTAGAAAATTGCATCTATATTTTCTTGTCAATGTAATGTATGCTGCGTTAATAGCATGTTATGCAGATTGTCTTCAATGCATGCTTTGTTCGTGCGAACTTTAAGGACGACCTTCTTTCTCTGTGCGTTTCATGCTTGGGAAATCTTCTGTATCTTTTAAGAACTCGCTGTCTTTTGGTGTAGGGTATGTATGCTGATGGTGTTTGCTTTTCTTGTGTCGTTTGTGTATAATTTGTTTGTACCTTGTGCTTTGTGGTTTCTTTGCAAGAAATGTTGTTTGTTCTCCATCAACTGTAACTTGGTCGAACCCACTTTTACTGGTTTATCCTTTGTGCTAGCTGGAGTTTTAGTGTTTATTGGTGAAAGTTTGGGATGAGTTCACTGACGCAGGCACACACATGCAATTCTCTTATTGGAATAGAACTGGGTGCATAGGAGCCTAGGTGAGAAATTTCTTAAATGAACTCGGATTGCAATATAACTAGCACTATGAGTTAATTTACATTATACAAGATGGTGGCTCAAGTTTGAGTGGAAATGGAAATCTACTCAGTGGGGGAACACATACATTAGACAAGGCCTGTTTTGTGTAAAATTTCAATCTCCACGAATTGCATAGAAAATTGTGTCAAAGTTTTTATTCTAATGTAACGTATGGTGCCCTAAAAAGTTGGCAGCATATTATGTAGATTGTCTTTAATGCATGCTTTTTTCGTGCCAACTTTAAGGATGGCCTGCTTTCTGTGGGTGCTTCGTGCTTGTGGGAAATTCTGTGTATCCTATGACTTTGTCATTTTTTGGTGTTATGATGTATATTGACGTTGTTTGATTTCTGGCATCCTTTGTGTATATTTGGTTTGTACCTTGTGCTGTGTGGGTTTTTGGAAGTGATGGAGTCAGTTCTCCGTCAGTTTTAAAGTTGGTCACACCTCGCTTTTTTTACTGGTTTGTCCTTTGTGTTAGTCGGAGTTTTAGTGTTCATTGTTGGTGAAAATTGTTGTTGATATTTGGTACTTTAGTGTGATTCACTGCACAATAAAATTGCCAACTCCACATACGTTTCCACTATTTTCCCCCTTTTGTCCTTTAGATATTCATTATATTTCACCGGTTTTGCTTGCAGTTACACGCTTTAAATGTTTGTCGTCTTCTGAGTTTTTGCCATTTAAATTTCGCCTTAGTCTTGTTTTCATCGCCTCCTTCCACCATCTCCTCCTCCTCCTCCTCCACCTTGTTTCTCATTCTTCTTATCCCATCTCTTCTGCCTGGTTTCACTAGCTCTCCTTTTCTCATTATATATGGCGACACCATACTTTGTTGGCATTGATTTTTTGGATTCAGGTATCTCTGGTACATTTAGTTTCTTCCATCTTTCAGTTGTCTTTCTGTTTGATTTCAGCCGTGAATTCATATCAACATACCTTTTGCTTTAGTCTTAAATGGACTTCTTTTTTCAAGTTATTAATTGAAGATTTATTTTTGAAATCTAATCAAGAATCATACAGTTCAATTGTTTTCCTGAATTGTGGTTTCATCGGTTACATTTAGACAAAAAGGTTTTATATTGTAATTTTAATGATGGATTATGTTAAGAAGGTCAATATTCATCAGAATTAAGGTATGATGTTGGCCTTAAAACTTTTTGTGGATTGCACTGATTTTATTGAGTAAACATTTTGATGGAGATATATGACATGAGTTCCCATTACATACTGAGAAAGAATGGAAGGAGTTTTGAAAACTTTAATAAATGCCACCTCTTTTTTCTTTCTTTCTTTTTTTCTTTTCCTTTTTCTTTCTTCTTTCTTTTTCGTTCCTTCCTCTTTTTTTTTTGTGTGTGTGTGTGTGTGTTTTGTGTTTGCCACCTTCAGAAAAATGGCAGAAAGTGTCAAAAAGAGTTTCGTGGTTGATAAGATCGATGAAACAGAAATGGGATTGTTATTGGTCTAATCCAGTACTCTTTTCTTATATCATTATATGGATTAGACATGCATTCATTTCTTTTCAGTTGCATATTCACACACTAAATGCTTTTTAGGATTGCTGCATTCATATCTTTGATATGTGCGACTCATAGATGAAAAAAACGACACACTTCCAATATTTTGCTAGTTCCTGGTAAAGCTTATATTTAAACAGTTTTTGACTGCTTGGATAGAGTTGGAGTTGTTAATTACTGAGATCCTTGCTTGAAACTTTTAAATGTTATAGATTTATATTTTATCTTTTTTTTTTAATGCATCTGAGTGACTTCATATCATTTTTTTCCGTCAAAAAATTGATTTCAACATATGAAAAAAGAGAACCTCATCTAGCATCTCACATTTCGGTAGCTAATTATTATTTTTTTATCTAATTGCCATATTTTCTCCTTTTATGTGCATACAATCTAATTTGGCACTTTTGACGCTTTTGTTTGTTTATATATAAGTGTAAAATTACTGATACTGGTTTATTTGTTTTAACACCACAGTTCTGTATTATTTTTTTATTAGAATTCATTATAAATTAAATGCTATTTATGGTGTGACACATGTCCGCCTATCGGCCTATGAGAGGTCGCGGGTAGGCCTCTATTCAACTCTATATTAGTATAGATTCTAACAATTTTAGCTGTCAATTTGGCTATTACATAAATTTTAAATTTCATTCTCTTCAGGGTTATCTTTTATTGCGGCAATATTTAATGCAGCTATCGTGTTTGGTCCATATAGTTGAATTTCCACAATATGAGAACAGATTGTGTCTAATTAATTGAAAGTTCTTTTTGTTTCTCTTTTTTTTATTATTAGAAAAGAAATAGGTTTTTGCTGACCATTTATTTTTCTTTATGATTTCTTCAATTCAGCATTGTTAGCCGAGATCAAAGAAATGAGTGAAAAGAATCAGAACGAAGATGAAGTTTTCCTCTCTATTGCTGCTGGGTATAAACAACCCATTAAACCTCATATGGAATTTGAGTATCCTGATCCAGACATCCAAGAAGATCTTTATCAGCTCATGAAATATTCTTGTGGAGAAGTTTGTACACCTGAACAGCGTGACAAAGTCATGAAGATTTGGACAACTTTCCTTGAGCAAGTGCTTGGTGTTCCTTCCCGTCCTGACAGCACAGAGGACAAAGAAGATGATGTTAAGGCTAACAATCATATAGCCGAAAGTTTGAAGGAAATTGGTGAAGAGAATATTAGTCCTGCTGATGGAGATGCTTCCAAAATTGAAACTGATAGGGTTAATAATGGTGGCTCTCCTGGTGCCGACAATGTTGATAATAAGGGCGATGTATTATGCAATGCTCCCCAAATTGGACCGATGCAGACTGATGCCAATATGATGTCTGCTAAGTCATGGGCTAGCAAACAAACTGGTTTAATAGAGGAAGGTACGACGAGTACTGCAGGAGTAGAGAACATCAAGGAAGAAAATGTTTCAGCTACATTGAAGGGTAATTTTATATTATCCTTTATTTGTTATATTGCTACATCTAGTTCTTCATAATTTACGGTTGAACTTCTAGATATATATTTTTTTATATGGGGTTTATTGCTCTTCTGTCAGGACTTGATTATGTGGATCCTGGTTGTGGGATTGAAGCGATGTGCATTCAAGAATCACAGGTATGTTAGAGTATTTGTGTAATATTGCCTGGTTGAAATTTACTCATAAGTGATAATTGTCTTGACGAGTTGTCCTATGCTGTTGGTTTTATCAGCCGTATGTTTGATGTAAGATATTTTCACAAAGGTTGTATGTAAGCACACTAATGTTAAAATGAAACAAAGATATGTGAAAGTTTGCCGTGTTGTTCACATTTGGTTGCAACAAAATTGCTTTCAGCTAATGCAGGGCTTCAAGAAAAGTAAAATTATACTTATTTAGATTTATATTAGCTCGAGTCGTGCATAAAGGAAAACTCAATATGTGATAGTTGAGGATAGTATTGAATTTTTCTAAAACATGACCTGCATTTTTGCTCTAGAACATAACAACTGGAAATGTATCATGTCATACTTGTACAAAACACATGCAAATGAGGAGTTCAACACGGAAAGATATAGCTGTACTTATTATAAATCACTAATGACTTGTCTTGCGACTATTTGAATTATGTTACACTGTGACTTGAGATATTATTTTCAATGTCATGAATAATTGTTACAAGATTTCATGAAACCTGAATGGATATTTTTATTGTACTTTTAGGGAAATGTGGTGCAATATAATGGTTCATTTTATCTGCTACTTCAATTAAGCCAAAAATTAAGTGCCATTAGACACATTGTTCCATCATATTATTTACCATGTCAAATGTATGTTTTAACTTTTTGGCTTTACGTATTTGCGCACTTACCTTTTACGAACAATGGATATCTAGTTCTGCCATTGGGCTTTCTGCATGTGTTCTCGCTATCTTTTACCGTTTTACTTTTCTTTCCTGTAATACTTTTTAATGCTGCAGGACGGTGTTGTCACAAAACAAACGTCATCTTCAATTAGCACCATGCCCGAAGAGGTCAAACCTACGAAAGACCACGAAGAATCTGAAGCTCGCACTAAAACCGAGCGAGAAGAGGGCGAATTGTCTCCGAACAGAAATCCCGAAGAGAACGATGTTTCAGCATTTGGCGATACTGGTATCATAGCAAAGCAAACTCCTAAAAGTGAGCCAATCACTAAGGAAATTGGAGGACGAATGTGTAACGAACGGGCCGGAGAAGGGACTGATGCCATTGCTGATGATGAAGGTGAAGAAAGTGCGCAAGGCTCATCAGACAGTGAGAATGCTTCTGAAAACGGTGATGTTTCAGCAAGTGAGTCTGCTAATGGAGAAGAGTGCTCTCCTGAAGAGCCTGATGATGAGAATGATAACAAGGCTGAGAGTGAAGGAGAGGCAGATGTACATGACACTGAAGCAACGATGCAATTTTCTGATCGTTTTTTGCAGACTGCGAAGCCTCTTACATTGAAAGTCCCAATGGCATTACTTGGCAAAGAGAGGAATTCTCAGATCTTTTATGGAAATGATTCCTTCTATCTGCTTTTCAGGCTTCACCAGGTAAGTTCATCAATGGTTTGATTTAAGTACACATTAGCCTCATACTTCTAACTGAATCTTTGGGGTTTGTAGCACAATTATTAAATTCTTGGGATAATTACAAAAATTATCCCTGAGGTTTAGCCTAATGACAAAAAAAAAAAACTCCAGTTATCTTTCAAAATTACGAGTACCGCCTTAAAGTGTTACGAACACCCCAACCTAACAAGTACCCCCTCTTAGGGTGCAATATGTAAAATAGAAACAAATGTCAAAGGGACTTTCTTTTAGTTTGGAAAATAATTGGGTTTTTTTTGCAATTAAGTTAAACCTGGGTAGTTTTTTACTTTTTTTAATTAACCAAAATTCTCTTCCTAACTTGCTATCCTCAATTAACAGATGTTATATGAAAGAATGCTGAGTGCCAAACTGCATGCTTCATCTCCTGAAAATAAATGGAGGATTTCTAATGAGGCAAATCCAACAGATTCATATGCTAGGTAGTTTATCTTAGATGCTCTCATTACTTTCTGTTTCTTGTGATGATGCTCGTATAAACACTATTGATAAATTTGGACTCGTGATTTGGATCAGATTTAAGGATGCTCTACATAGTCTGCTGAATGGGTCTTCTGATAATGCAAAGTTTGAGGATGAGTGCCGAGCTATTATTGGCGCTCAATCATACATCCTTTTACATTGGACAAGCTGATACATAAACTTGTCAAACAGGTTATTGCATAAGATTCTTTTATTTCCTCTTCCCTATTTCGAGTACTTTTTTAATTGTAAATGCAGTTCGTTAATATTTGTACCCTGTTATATTCCACCAGCTACAAGCTATTGCATCCGATGAAATGGACAACAAACTCCTCTTACTCTATGCATATGAAAGATCAAGAACTCCTGAAAAATTTTCTGATGCAGTTTACCATGTGAATGCCCGTTTTCTTCTCCCGGACGATAACTTGTATCGAATAGAATATGTAGGTTTTTCTTGCATTTGCTTTCTGTTTTTATCATCTGAATTATATTGGAAATTATCATTCTGTTGAACAAATAGGCTAAAAATACATAATTTACACCCTAAAATATGAGTGTGAACTATTAATGCAGTTGCCTTGTCCAACGCGTCTGACCATCCAGCTGATGAGCAATGAGCATGATAAGCTTGAACCGACCGCCGTCTACATGGACGCCGATTTCTTAGCTTATTTGAATGATGAACTCCTCGCAACTGTTCCTGAAAGAATGGGAAAACCTGGGGTATACTTGAAAAGGTATGATGTGACAAAAAAGTTATGCTGAATTTCTTAATGTTTCCAGATATATTGATCCTGCCTCAATTTGCAGAAATAAAAGGAAACTTTATAATGGAGATGAAATATCTGATACTTGCAAAGCCATGGAAGGACTTATAGTTCACAATGGTATAGAAATGAAGGTGAACTGCAATACAAAGAAGGTAACTTCTGCTGAACTCATATTCTTCCATGTTTATTTCTGGGCATATATACACTTTGTTTCTGCAATATAAATAGAATTAACTACAACCCTTGAGGTTTAGTCTAATTACAAAAAACACCCAGCTATCTTTCAAAATTATAAACACACTGATATTTGTTTACGAAGTACACCCTCAATAGGAGTTATTTGTTAAAAAATACAAACCTCCCGGGGTTGTTTGGGGGTTGGTGGGGGAGGGGTGGGGGTGTTTGTAATACCTTCATGGGGTATTTGTAATTTAAATGTTAATTGGGTTTTTCTGTAATTAGGTCAAACAACAAGGGCAATTTTTGTAATTATCCCATATAAACAACACTGGAGTGTTTTCGCTAACTTTTTGCTTTGAATGCCTTAGATCGCCTATGTTTTAGACACAGAGGATTTCTTGTATCGGACGAAAACAAGAAGGAAGGCTTTGTATCATGAATCGCGCAGTGGTGCTTCTGGTGGAACTTCCAATGGCAACTCCCAGGGATTCAAACGTCGCAAGTTGCTATTTAGTTAGTGAACTTTTCGGGTAGCAGTGTGAAGGTACGTTTTCCAGTCTTATATCATGGCATAGTCGAAAAGACACACGACCACTCAATAACATGGCTAGGTATTATTGGTGGTGAATCTACTTTATTTAATGTGCAGGCGCAGGAGCCTGAGTAGTGTTTGGATCCAGAAGTAGGCTAAACTTCCCTTCAACTTTAATTTGATGCAGTCCTTTCTTTCCTGTCTAAAATAGTAAAATAAAGGTTTTATGAAAGGAGATGAATTTTAGCCCCATTGGATTTGAATGAGTTATTTTGTAATGTAAAATGGAGGTGTTTCTTTCATAATATATAATTAAGAACAACCTTATGTAATGCAGTTCCTGTACTCTTTCTTTATGTTCTATGCCATATGCATATTGTTCGGCTAATGCTTTTGAACAAAAAACACTGAACCCTCCAAATTATGCTTTTTTTTTTTGCATTTTACCATATGACCTAATTTTTTTTACAGATTACCATACAAACAATATAAGTTTTGCACTTTGACATACAATGGTCATCGCCGATGGAATATTCTTTGAATATTCCAACACGTGCCCTCCACGTGAGGGCAAATACGTCTGTCTAAAATCTAAACCACAATTGTTACACTTTACCATATGAATTTTGTTAAATATTTTACTTTGTCATCCGAATTTTGCTAGCTTTTACTTTGTCATATCAATTTTAAAAAAAATAAAAAAATATGTTTATATACATTTATTTATCCTTGTTAATATATAAAATAGATAAAAACAAGTTTAAACCATGTAATAATAAGTTTATACTATCGGTTTGAATCTTATACAATATTTTATATAAAAATAATTAGATTCATTACAATTGTAATAATCTTATTGGTTACGCAAGTTTGCTTGATTTTTATATAAAGAATTATAAATGCATCCAATTATTAAGGGTCTTAACAGTTCGGTAAACCAAGTGAACCGAACTGAAACCAGAAATTCAACACGTGTCGAATTTATTTTTATATTATTATGTATATAATTTTGTATATATTATTTATTTTATATTATTGTGTACTATTTACCTACTAAAATTAAAAAATAACAAATCAATATTATAATTATTGTTATAATATTTATTTTTCTAATTTTCTTATTTTCATAAAATTTTGAATGATCGAAATATCAAACTGAAATATTGAAAGCAAATTCAATAAAAATTGAGTCGAAGCGATTATTTTGGTACAATATTAGGTACACCGATGCGTATCAAATTTTTGGTGCAGTTATGGTTTTTGTTCGCTCACCAAACACATGTTGAATTTAAACGCTATTTGTAAGAGTATGAGATCAATATAGTGTGGTAAATCAACCAAAGTTATCTCACAGTGAAAGTTTATGTAGTATGTACTTATGTGAATTTACGAAAAACAGAAACAATTCCTAAACACTATAATCAAGTTTTGAATATGCATTTAGGTTGAACTACAATTTAAAAGTAGTTATTTAAAGTAACATCACCATAGATATTGAGATGGTATGCTCCAATTTCTAGTGGGGTAAGGAAAAGATCACAAAAAAACTCATTGGAAACCTTGGAAGGAGATGTGTAAGCCAAAATGCGTGAGTGGCATGAGATTTCGCCATTTCGGCATATCGAGTCGTTTAATAAAGCCTCGTTGGTTAAGCAGGTCTGGAGAATTATTAAGAACCCAAACTCTTTGGTTGAGCAAAATTTTAAAAGCGACATATATGCTTCCGCCATAATGATATTGTGGATGGTACGCTTGGAAACAATATGTCATTCATTTGACGATCCCTTCTTTGGAGCCGCAAAATCATCGATAAAGGTGTATTTATATTGGAAGATCGGGTCAAGCAATGAGGTTAGAACTTTTCATGATAAATGGGTGTCGAATAACCCTTCTTTGAGCCAGCTTCGGCTAGATTTTGATGCAACTTAATTTTGATAAGAACCAGTTTGCAATTGGAGGGGTCAATCGAAATCATATGGGTAATTTGGTGTTGGCATTTGGGGAAATATTGACAAACCTTTTTCTGTTATATTTGGTGAGCTTGAAGCGGTTTTATATGGGGTACAGATGATTCAAAATCGATCCTTGTCGATACACATTATCGCAATTGACTCTCTTTGGCGGTACAAGCAGTCACCAAATGGAACGAAGGCTATTGAAGTTAGATATGCTGTGGACAGACTTAATATGGTCAATTTAATTCATGTTAGGCGCACGACGAATTTAGTTGCTCACCAACTAGCACATTTTTCTCTTTCCTTCCCCCTCCCCTTTGTTTGGGAGTAGGAGTCTTTACTTACTTCGCTTGTGAATCTCATAAGCAATGATGATTCCTAATCTGTAAAACTACAAGTTTCATGTGCTCAAAAAAACATCGCCATAGAAAACTGGGATGAAATCAATATAAAAAATGTCTAAACCCTAAAACAATTCGAAAATGACTAAACCATCCTAAAATAAAAACCTAGAATAATATCACTGATAATATATTTTACTGAGGTGAATGTCAATTAAATTTATTTTTTTATGGATAAATATTTGAAGAAAAAAAAAGATAAATACATGGATATACACATTATTTTTTATTTTTTTTTGAAATCGGTATGAAAAAATGAAATTATATTAACGAAGTTCATATGACAAAGTGTAACAAGTTTTGTTTATAATTTAGGTAAAGACGGTTTTGCCCTCACGTTATGGCATGTGCCGGAATATTCGGAGAATATTCCACTGCGATGGCCGTTGTATGATAAAGTGCAAAACTTGTATCGTTCATATGGTAAAGTGTGAAAAAACACGTAGTTTAGAGGGCTTAGTGTTTTTTTTTTCTGCTCTATCTAATTCCCATATCATCGTTAATGATTTTCCGAAATGTTTGGATATGGATTGGGTTTGGTAAATTTATTGGGGTTTCTTTCAAGAATATTTAGCATATTGTAGTATTATACTACTGTAAAATACTAGAAACATTATTTCATGATACAGTCCAATGATCAAATTTTAGTTCTAACAATCCATTGCGAATTCGTAATTCACTTGTCACTAACCTATGAAAATGTCTCCCTTTTTTCTATTTCCTTCTCTGTCTCAGGTAAAATAGACTGATCTGTTAAGTAGCAGCCCCCACCAAACACAATTGGTCAATCTTGGGGGTTGTTATTTTTTCAAGGTTGACACATAGTGCCAAATTTCAAATTGGCTTGTTTTTTTCTCAGTGAAATTACTCCCTCTATTGCCTATAAAAAGGCTTGGGGAGATGCAAAATCACAACCAACCGGAGAGTTTAAGAGAGAGCTAGAGATAGAATGCAATATTTGGGGATCAATTTGTGTGAGTCAAATTGTGATAAGTGCGGAAAACACTCATGGTATGTTTTCTCTTGGGGCAATACAAAGGGGTTGGGGAGAGTGTTATTTGATAGCTAGTAAAGTGATTGTACGAGAGTTTTTTATTTACTTGAGTTTGGTCCATAGAACTCAATGGGTGTATTTTCTTATACCGAAAAATTTCTTATTAGTAAGGAATGGAAACTCTCGTGGACGTAGGTGGGTTTTTCCAAACCACGTAAAATTTGTGTGCCATTTTATTTTTCATTGGTGTCATTTTTTTGCCATCATCTTGTTGGTGTGATTTGTCGGGTATTCCTGGATAAATCGGATATCGAATCATGACATGCCTCCGCTCGCCCAACAAGTGGTATCAAAGTCGGGTTGGTAACTCGGGCAAGGTAGAAAATTAAGATTTGATTTTTTCGGATTGACACCGTGGCAATGACAAATCCATTCAAGGTGCAACAATTTGACGACAACGGAAATTTCATTCTTTGGCAACGAAGGGTGAAGTAGGGGTGTTCATTCGGTCAAACTGAACCGAACCAAAATTTTGGTTAACCGAAAATTCAGTTGGTCAAAATACAAAACCGAACCGTATTAAACAGTTCAGTTTGGTTCAAACCGAAAATATTTTGGTTTTTTATTTGGTTTTCCGGGCCAAACCGAAATTGGAAAGAAAATAAAATAAAATAGAGATTTGCAGAATTTCGATGGTATGAACAAACTAACAGAGTACCAAATAAAGAAGTTTCCTCTGCTTTCATATGGGTCCCCATCTCCCAACAGCAACACAGACCAAAATCACACAGCCTCATGTCTTCATATTTTTTTAATGTTCATGGATTGCTCAAAATTGATAATCCTTACTGATTTGTTTAGACCCAACTATCTGTAATCTAGTTATTTTAAATAACCTCTTTATCAATCAATTACACAAAATATATAAGTTATGGTTTTATAATTTGGGGATTTTTCTATATACCTCAAGAATCAACATTTACATGTTGAAAACTTAAAACCCAGTTCTTGAAAATCAGAAACAGTCAATAGGAATGAGAATCGTGATTCGAGGATGAGGAAGCTTTGCTCGCTGGCGGTGGTGGAAGCTTGGCCACCGGACAGGACGAGGGCAGAGGAGAAGTTCGGAAAAGAAGACTACAGTGCAGTCTTGTGTGGGAAGTGTTTGTTTATTTTTTTGTTCTTTTACTATGCAACATGTATGTGTTTGAAACCACGTTTTAGGAATATAAAAAAATAGTTCGGTTCGTAAACCGACTCAAACCAAAAATCAAATTTTATAAAAATAATAAATCGAAAACCGAACCAAAAATTTTGGTTCGTTTGATTCGAACCAAATTTTTAGTTTCGGTTTGGTTCGCCGGGTTAACCAAATTGTAAAAAGCCCTAGGGTGAAGGGTCTCCTAGTTCAATATGGCATGGCATTAGCATTGAATGAAGAAAAGGAAAAACCAACGAAATGAAAGACGACAAAGTGGGAAGATTTGAAATCGTATTGTGTAAGCACGATTCGACTTTGTATTACGGACAACATTATCAATAATGTTGTGGATGATGATTCTCAAGATTTAGCACGAGTTGTTGAAAAAAATTGAAGAACTTGTATCTCGGGAAATATTTATCCATAAAGTTGCTTCCGGCGACAATTATATAGATTGAAGATCTTGGGAGGGTGACAATCGATGGACACATGAACCGCTTTCATAGATCGGTGGATCAACTGCCAATCAAAAGTTGGTGTAAAGATTGAGGAAGAAGATAAAACCCTTTTATTTTTTACCTCTATCTCGAATTCATTTGATAATTTGGTGACGACGTTGTTGTACGGGAAAGACATACTAGATCGGGAGTATATAAAAGCATCATTATTGTCCCATGAAAAACAAAAGAAGACAAACCAGGAGGAGGGACATGAATGTGTTTTGGTTGCTTGGGGCATGAATCGAATAGGAGTAAAATCGGTGGTGGATCCGTGACTAACAATCGATTAAAGGACTAGGGAAAAGGGTTGTGTGCTATCATTGTCACCAGGAGGGTCACATTAAAAGGAATTGTCCTCGAAGAAAGAAGGATGATGATGGTGAAGGTGGCGGTGGTGATGCGATGATAGTTCTTTGAAGATGGAGATGTTTACATAGTCTCCACAAGTATAATTACTTCTTTTCGAGATGTGTGAGTTTTAGATTTGGGATGTGTAATGCATGTGTGCTCCGAGGGCGAGATTATTTTGATTCACTTCAATTGAATATGGCATGAACTTTGTCCTTGGTGATGGTTCTACTTGTAGAATCATGGGTTTTGGAGTGGTGAAAATCAAAATAGATAATAGAGTGGATTGTACTTTGAGTGGTGTGGCCTATGTCCCAAAAATGCGAAGGATCTAATTTCATTGAGCCAATTGGATTCCAAGAGCCTATGTCCCAAAGTGCGGTGGAGTCCTAAAAGTCACACGTGGCGAAGGGTCCTAATGGTGGGAAGGAAATATCAAAATTTGTATCGTCTGGTTATCTCAAATGATTACTGGAAATGGAGCGCGCGAGAAGGCTTTCAGGGTGCAGATGGGTGTGTGGAAAATCCTGTTGGGCGAGATGATAGATTGGGGTCGTCCCTCTCGGCAGTCAACTAGTGGTGTTGACTGGATTGCATATATGTATTGGCCGATTAAATCAGGTGGAGTTAGGACTTTACTAATTCGACATGTGTAGAGAATGAAGGCCAATGGTATTTGATGTTTTGGTTTGCGGGTAATAATGTTTGGTGATGGAGGTGGAGATTGTTAGATATCAGCCCCCCACAAACACAATTGGTCAATCTTGGGGGGCTGTCATTTTTTCTAAGGTTGGCATAAGGTGCCAAATTTCAAATTGGCTTATTTTTTTCCTCAGATAAATTGTTCCCTTATTGCCTATAAAAGGCTTGGGATGAGATGTAAAATCACAACCAACCGTGAGAGTTTATTAGAGAGAGAGAGAGAGAGAGAGAGAGAGAGAGAGAGAGAGAGAGAGAGAGAGAGAGAGAGAGAGAGAGAGAGAGAGAGAGAGAGAGAGAGAGAGAGAGAGAGAGAGAGAGGAGAGAGAGTAGCATTTGGGGAATAATTTGTGTGAGTCAAATTGTGATAAGTTTGGGGAAACAAGACTCGGTATTTTTTTCTCTTGGGGTACAAAAGAGTTGAGGAGAGTGTTATTTGATAGCTAGTAAAGTGGTTGTACGAGAGTTTTTTTATCTACTTGAGTTTGGTCCATAAAACCCAAGGGGTGTATTTTCTTGTACCAGGAAAATTCTTTAATCGTAAAGAACGGAAACTCTCATGGACGTAAGCGGGTTTTGTCGTCGTACCACGTAAAATCAGTGTGCCATTTTATTTTTTGTCGGTGTCATTTATTTTTTTGTCATAATATTGTTGGTGTAATTTATCGGGTATTTTGTATAAATCAAATAGCGGATCACAACATGCCTCCGTTGCACCCAACATGATCGGTATCGGTATGGAACAACCATATCCATATCCAAGCCAAACTATTTTTCTCGCATTAAGGTCATGTCTAAATATAAAAACGTAATTGGTCACCCCTAAAAATCTTAACTAAAAGGGTGGCTTTGAGTCCTACATGAGTTTCAAGATCTATTTACTTTGATGGTAGTATAATTCTTTAGAAGTGTGTTTTTGTTTAAACTTATAGATTGTATTTACTTAATTTTGATGCCTCAATATACAAAATAATGTAATCTGATTATTTTATAATAAAAAAACTAAATGAAAAATAACGCATTTTATTAGTTGGCCAATAGGGTTATATGAGACATTGCATAGGGTGAGTTCATGGGGACTAATCCCAATCATCCACGAAATCCCTCCATCATCTCATACAAAAATCACCATGAGAAAAACGATCACTCCATCCATCGTCTTCAACACGCACGGGGAGAAAAAATTCAATCAATTCTATGTATAAAATCAGCCATCGTTGCTACATAATCAATTTTCGTCTCACAATCATAATCCGTAAACAACATTACATGCTCAAATCATGATGCAGTGAAAGCATGAACAACGCAATTGAAGAATATTTCTCCACATCGATTGAAGAAAGTATGAGTGATGAGGAACATATTATATACTTATAAATCATACATCACATATAATGTGTATTCATATTGCATGATTACACTTGGATGTTGCTACTCTCGCAAAACAAACTTGCAAACATATGCCTACAAAGATATGATTTGGTGCTTATGTAGTATTGTTATATTACTTTTGAACACCATGAATGCTTCAAAAAATGTTATTTATTAACATATATGTTGCGTGTAAGCCAATATGTTTGCATATTTAGGTTTCAAATGTAATTGTCATTATATAATGCTAGCAATTTATGAGGATAAACAAACTCGCAAAGAATCCGCCTTTATGAAGATATAATTTGGTGCTTGTGTAGTATTGTTATATTGCTTTTCAAAGACCATGAATGCTTCAAAATAAAATGATTGCTTATGTTATTTAGGTTTCAAATATAGTTGCCATTATATAAAGCTAGCAATTTACACAATATAATTATAAATAGCTTGCATGTAATATGTATTTGTATTACATGATTACACTTCAAATATTGCTACTCTAGAAAAAATTATGAGGATAAACAAACTCGCAACAATCGCCTTTTATGAAGATATGGTTTGATTCTTGTGTTTTATTATTATATTGCTTTTAAACACCATGAATGCTTCAGGAAAAAATGATTACTTATGTGGATATTGAATATTGCATGATAACAAGCAATATTATGATTCATTATTGCTTGTTACTTATATGACAGGGGAGCAATACCAATATACCTCGAGAGTGACCGTAAGTATCGTCGACTCAACAAAGTAATCGGATACCCGAATGTGAACAACAAA
This sequence comes from Rehmannia glutinosa, assembly GCA_016081115.2. Lineage (NCBI taxonomy): Eukaryota > Viridiplantae > Streptophyta > Magnoliopsida > Lamiales > Orobanchaceae > Rehmannia > Rehmannia glutinosa. The sequence continues at coordinate 18,745,996 of CM071926.1, read as the reverse complement.
TGACACCTCAACAATCAATGAATTTTGATAATTTGGATGAGGAGTAAAATTCTATCAGAATTACAAAACTGAGTTCTTTGGTTTTGATTTACGAATAAGTAAAATAAAATGTTTAAGGGTGGTACAATATGTGTGCAATATGTTGTATACAACGAGATGGGTTCAAGAATGTTACCAAGTCACGAAAAGAAATGTCCATCAATCGACAAAGCTCATTCTATACATACATCAATTTTGAGCACTCACTAACTAGTTTGATGTTGAATTAGCAACGTTTGATGTCTACGAATGCATTAGAATATGTGTACATTAGCATTGCATGTACAGTTGATTATTTTTGCTTATGTACAATATCAAAATTGCATCTACATTATTTATTTAGTGTATACTATTATATGAAAAAAGGATAAACAATATTATGTTTTATCACTGAGAAAAATCTTAAAGATACACCAAAAAAACCAGCCCAAAAATATTTTCACGTAACATCTCATTTAACCAATACCCAAAAATATATGATTCTACCGGAAAGTTCATCAAAATATTTTGTAGGTCCTAAGGATGTGAGTGTTAAGTCCGAAGGGGGTTGAATAGACTTAACCAACTTTTCGATTTTGATCTTAAATTAGAGTTTTTACACAAGTAAACAACTTAGTCCTTAAAGACAGCTAGGTTCAACCTCAATAGGAGAGTTAACCACTCAACAGACTCGACTGAGCTGTTGATAGAGTAACTCAACTGAGTGAAGTTAGCTCTTTTAAAAATACAGCTTACTTGGTTTTTACAAATGAAAGTCTTGCACCCTTTTTGTAAAATGGTTTTACAACACTCAATTTAATTTATGTTCGATTGAGTCAAGCAAATACAAAACAACGAGAATAAAATATGCGAAATTTAAAGTCTTTGAAAATAAAAAGACAAGAGGCAATTTTATTGTGATTTGGGGATGGGGTAATTCCTCTACTCCACTCTTCTCCAACTCCTAGATGTAATCCACTAATGCAACAGCTTGTTACAAAATGTATACAACAATCCAAGTAGGCCTTGATCACACAAACTGGCTCTACTCCTGGGACTCACTTGTTCGTAAGATGGTTGTCTCACTACTTTATCTCCTTCAAACCATTCGGACTTGATCACCTAACCTCCGATAGATTCAAAGCGATTCTAACTTGAACCTCACCGCACTTTGTTCACTTCATGGATGTGCATACCTCTTTGTTCTTGAAAATAAATTTTCTTCTTCAACAAAGTTGAAGCTTTTCTTCCTTCACTAATTGTGTTGGATAGTTTCACTTCAAAATTTGGCTTGAGGATTAGAATGAATAGCTTGAAAGTGTTTTGCTTGCTTGCTTTGCTAAGATTTTCACTTGTGCCATTCGTACTCTCTCACAAATATTCCTCGGCCTATTATAGATATAGCGGCAGTTTGAAAAAGTGTCCGTTCAAGAGATAGACATTTTTCAAACTTCACTTCTTGATCGTTGGCTTGTTTTGTTGTCCAAAGATTTGATGTTGACCCTTCCTTAATTTAATGTCGGCAAGTCGCTTGAAACTCTGCGGTTTTTTGCGAACATCTCATTGGTTCCCAACTACTTGCACTCTTTCGAAGAAGATAGCTTTAAGGTTGCGGTGTCCGTCCTCTTACCATTTTGGGTAAGTCTTTGACTTTTCATTCCAAATGGACTTCTTGACCTTCTTCGAGTCCTTTAGTTGCTTTACCCATTTATTAAGTTTTCTCCATTCATCCGGGATGACTCAAATTAGTTTTTGCGACAGACACATCTAATTTACTTAATCGATGCTTTTCTTCGATACTCAGCTGCAACTCAGTTGATTCTTTACTGCATCCTTCAGTCAACTTCTACGATCTTCAACTTGGTTGCTTCTTTACTCAAACTTATATTTCCTATCTATTACATAGTTGAATTACAACAGAAAAATGAGGTGCCAACTTTCTCATTTAAGTTTTACATGCATCATCACAATCTATACAAATAAATTTCCCAACATATATCCAAAAAATAAAACAACTAAAAACACAAAAGCCAATAAAATATCTTGTTCAACATACATTTACATTAACGAAAAAGAATTCATTCGTCAACCTTGAATCACTATTTCTTTGCCCCACCGAACTTCTTTGCCTCTACTGAATTCCTCGCCTTGTGTTCATGCATAGCAGCCAGAGCAATAGTGGCACAATACTTCGCCCCAAAGATGGATAATTGTGCAATATTTTTCTTCTTCACCCCACTTTGTCCCAATTTCTTACGCCTCCGCCCACGTCACGTCTCCATATGACGCATAGCAAAAATGGCATATTCTACTTTATTTTCATTGTCCCTCCAATCCATTAACAGTCTCATCACCGTAGAATTTTGTATAAATCGCGTTGTCAACGTATAACCTTTGGACAAAATATCTTGAGAAAATATTTATCGCTGCAAAAAGCGCATTACAACTTCAAAAACTCATATTATAATCTATATCTATATCTATATCTCTATCTATAGTATCTTAAAAGTGTGAATGTTTCTTGCAATTTTTGATTGGACAAAAATATGCTTTAAACATAGTAAAATTTTAGGACAACTAGGTAATTTGATATTTATTTGTATTTGTTCAATTATAAGACAATGTGACCTTTTATATTCTACATTTTAAAAGTATTTATTCTTTCAATATAACTATTAAAGTATTTTGAATTTCCAAATAATATTAGCTTCATATTAAACTAAATTTCGAGAGATTTCTAACCATATGCCATAAGCATATATAAGAACTTCACATGAGGAAATTTTAACATTATAAAGTTCAACACTACGTAAAAATTAAGAATTTATGCCTTTCTATAGTTTTGTTATTTATTTAATCTTTTTGTTTAATTATATGAGAGATGTTCATTATAGCCAAAAAGATTTGAATCTAAAAATATTTTTTTTTAATTATAACACAAAGAATACTTTAAATTTCTTATAAAATCAATTTTAAATTTAATTTAGGTTTCAAAATCTCAACTATATGTTCTAAACATATACACAAGTCGTTATAGAAGAAAATTTTAACTATTTAACTTTTAGTATGATGCAAAATTGTATATTTCTTATATTCTTTTAAATTTTCTCAATAGTTAAATATGTATATTATAATTTCTAAGAAAAAGATCAAATTACAATATACACGATAAGAAAAATAAAATAAAAAATATATTAGGTGGTTTTGATGCTAAATAAAAAGTAGAGAAATTATATAATTCCTTTATGGTCGAAAAATTCTCCCTCAATTAGTAATATGCAATTTAAAAATTAATTTATTGATGGTTGTTAAAGAAATAATATTGAAAACAAGAAAGTTTCATATTTTATTTTTATTGCAATTTCATGTATATTTTATTTTAATTAGCCATATTAGTAAATAAAAATACAAAATAAAAAGAATAAGATTAACATGAAAAAATGCGTACAAGAACTAAAACAAGTTTATCGCGACAAAGACGTTACCTCTCAATTTTTAACTATATGTGTTAGTATGACTTCTTAATTTTCTATATATAACATTATAAGCTTTAGTTTATAATTTATTATTTTTAATATATATGATTTCAATCTTTCGATTATTTTATATCCTATAAATTTTAAGAACAAGTGCAAAAAAGTGTTAAAAGTTGTATATATAAATTTATAAAAAACCAAAGAATACAAACTTAATAAAAAATCCATATGTATTAAATTGACATTTGTGATAAAACTTGAATGTCGTTTGAAAATTACACCCTTGAAATTTATAAGTTTAAAATATCAATATGATACATATTTATAGTAAAAATGTACACCAAAATAAATAAATTTTAATAAAATGGTGTGGAAGAGTGAAACATGAGCTAAAATTGGATTACTTTAAAAGATCATATCTACTATGCAAAAAAAAAAAAACTCATTTAATATGTAACAATTTGACTATTGAGAAAGTAATTATATATTACAAATTACATATTAGTTCAAATACTAACATAACATTCATAAAAACTAAGTAAATTAAATAATTACAACAAATAAGAGTGAAAACTAAGAATAAAAAATGTTAAAAAATAAATGGTTATACTTGACATTAATGAGTTGAGATTGATCTAAATAATTTTGGGGTTTAATCTCACATATATAGATAGTTTAGGATTAAACTAAATGAAACATAAATAAAAGTAAATAGTTAAAAAGAAAATGAATTCTAAAGAAAAATTTGTTAGGAAATTTATTTTGTAGATTTTGATGATACCATGTAAAACTTAAACTAGAAAGTTGACACCTCATTTTCCTTGTAATTTGTATTGTAATAGATAGGGCTGGTTTGAGTCAAGTCACTATGCCTAGAAATACAAGAAGTCAATCAAGATCAAGTGAAGACTCCGCCGCAAGACAACAATGAGTATGGCATAGAAGAAAAATCAAGAACTCGATTGAAGATGTATCGGTTGTGAATCACCGTGTGAAGAGTCGACAAGTCAACCTGAAGCCAAGTCTCAAGTTGAAGTGACAGATGAGTCATCCAAAGATTGAAGCTAACTCAAGTCACCCGGGAATAAAAGATCTGCGATCAGTCAAGACAACCGAACGAGATCCGTTGATGAAAGTCAATAATGTTACTCAATGGTAACATGTTAAAGTTGTCGAGATATAAAATGTTAGTTCCATTGTGTGCAAAAGGAACAAACCAATGGGAAACATCTGCGCTAAGTGTCGAAACGCTACAATCTTTGCCAAGACATTAAATACGAGGAAATGTCAACATCAAGGATCGCAACAAGACAAGCCAACGAACACAAGTGACTTTTGAAATTAGCCTTATCTCTTCAACGGGCAAAATTTTAAAAGTTCACTATAAAAGGCCGAGGAAACTCATTAAGAAAAAGTCACATCGACTACCATGCACACCGAGAAATCAAGCATTATTCAAGCAATTAACTTGGAATATTCTCAAGTATATTCAAGCTAATCCTCAAGCGTGAAACTTGAAGGAAATTGATCCAACACAAGTTGTGAAGGAAAGACAACTTCAAATTTGTTGAAGAGGAAACTTTTGAAGAATCAAAAGGGTCTCTACTTTCCAAGGAGGATTGTAGGAAGGTTCAAGGTCGAACCAATATCAAGTTAATGGAGGGCTTCGTGATCAAATCCAAGAGCTTGAGAAAGTGAGATGAAGTAGCAAGCGCAAATTTCCCCCTGAAGAAGCCGAGTCGCAAGAGAAGCCAACCGTGTGACCAAGGTCGTCTCTATCTCTTTGTTCACCACGTTGTAAACTGATGCATTACATAGTGGTTCCTCCAGGGAGTTGGAGAATAGAGGATTAGAAGAATTACCCCATCTTGAACCTCTATAAAAATTAATCGTGTCATTTATTTTTCAAAGACATTTATATTTCTCCATACTTACATCATATCTCATTTGATAAACTCATATTTTCTATCCAACCGATTAATAACCAAGTGTTAAAACAACCTTAAAACAATTCAAATGGTGTTAAGTCTTCCGCGATAAAATCAACACAAAATGCCAAGTTAAAGTTCGGGTTAAACGGTTGAGTTATTCTATCAACAAATCTATCGAGTATGTTGAGTGGATAACTTAGCCGAATAACCAACTTAGCTGTCCTCAAGGACACAATTGTTTGAGTTAACTCGTAATAACTTTAAAAGGACTAAAATTGAAAAGTTGGTAAGGTTTATTCAACCCCTCCTTATAAACCTTACTCACACCCCTTGGGACCTACAAGTGGTATCGGCGGTTGGTTCATTGAGCCTTCCACACCTTTCAGTTCTTGAACTAGATCTTTATCTTTTCAAAAAGGTTTTAAACACTTGCATCTTCAAAATCCTTCATTTTTAGCAAAGTTATAATCATGGAAGCAAATTTGACACGTATCCTATGTTCACTTTGTTGAAGAATTTGATGGTTGAAAAATTTGTATGCGAGCTCATCTATCCGCTTCTCTACGATGAAATGTGGCTTGTGATAGAGGATGGGCCACGCAAATATTAAAAGTGAACACGGCCGCAATAAGAGCAAACGCACTGAAGGGAAGAAGAAGCTCTTTCTTTGAAGCAAGACCACCATGGTTGAAAAACCAAGGATCGAGTGGACAAATAATGATAGGAAGAGATACAACTTGGACAATGTGGCCAAGGACATACTCTACAAGACTTTGGACAAAGCAATGTTCAATAAAGTCAAATCTTGCAAAACTGCAAAAGAAATCTGGAATAAACTGACTTTAATTTGTGAAGGATCAGAACAAATTAAAGAAAATAAATTGTCTGTTATTGTTCAAAAATTTGAAAATTTCAAAATGCTTACAGTGTGAAACCATGGATCACCGGATGCCGTTCACTTTGAAATCGCAAATGAGCTTTCGACTCTTGGGAAAAAATATACACAAAAGGAGATGTGTATGAAGATACTAAGAAGCCTCCCAATGAATGAGAAATGAAGACTATGTCTCCGAGACATTCCATGGACCTCTCAAGAACATTCAACCATGAGCTATTTTAAGACCTCAAAGCCTATGAGTTTGAGCTGAGAAGAAAAGAGCAAGAGGAGACAGTTGTACCCAAGACAGCTGCACTGATAGTCAAGGATGGAAAGAGAGCTGAACTCAAGGAAGCCATAGACCAGGAGGAAATTGCCCTAATGGTTAAAAGGTTCAATAAGTTCTTTAATAAGAACTATAAAAGAAACAAGGGTGAAACCTCTAGAGACATTCAACTCCCTTTAATCAAGGGAAGATAGGCCACCCAAGAGAGTGAGCATCAAAGGGTTGAATATGAGAGGGCCGATAACCCAAGAACAGAAAGAGTCGATCAAAGAGTGAGAACCCGTGTTGGAACTACAGACAACCAAGACACTTTGCGCTTGATTGTTCCTATCCACCACCAACAAATATAGAAATGAAAAGAAAGAAGACAGAAAAAGTCTAAAGAAGCGGCGGACTCGAGAGAGTAGTGGTGACTACTCAAGTGACTCAAGAAGAGGCCATGATCCGCTCTTATGGCTAAAGAACAAGATCAACCGCACCAAGAAGATGAGGTACACTCTAACTCATCTCATTCGATTCAAGTGATAGTGATTGTGATACACACACTTCATCACCCATTGATCTTTATGATTCATTAGGGAAAATGATGAAAGATTTTGAGCACATTAAATCCTCACACACACTTCTAAATGAGGAAAACAACCAGCTTAAAAGCCAAAACTCACAAATGATTAAGGAGCCGAGTACTCTAAGTCACATAGGCGATGAGAACACAAAGCTTAAGGCCGAGAATGCCAAAATGATAGCGAGATAGTCGCTATAGAAAAGAGGTAAAATGACCTCAAAAATGTGATTGCCTCATTTACAAAGGCATCCAAATCATTAGATTATCTTATCATGAGTCAAAAAGAATGTGGAGATAAGACAGGGCATAAGATTCAATTCCTTTGTGCACAAAACTCCAAGAGTGATTTTGGAAAAAGGATCTTCAAGCAATGAAGCATCTCAAAAATACAAAACACCAAATGTTGCACCCACATTTACTCCTAAGCACAATCACAAACAAATTGGCCTTGGATATGAAGGGAAAGGAAAACAACCAATTGAGTATGCTAAGAGGGCACTGGGAAGAAATCCAACAGTTTCCTCAAAGAACTCCAAACAGAAAATACTGTGAAAAGCAAACAGAGCTACCGAAACCCCGAAATTTCATCGAGAGAAATACATATGATGGGAATGGTAGAAACTATCCAAACCAAGTGATTAGAACAATGTGAAATATCGTGAGACCAATGGAATACAAGCCTAAATGGCAAATACCTAAAACTCAAAAAAGGTCATTCCAAAGGGAAAAGAGCTATTATCGGCACACATACACACCCAGGCACTACACTCGGAAACATCACAACTATCCCAAGAAAGCAATTGCTAAAACACACACACACATAGGCATACAAACAAAAGAGACAAATTGTATGAACCTAAAACCCCAAGCAATTTGCTAATGTGCACTATGATTATGACACGATAGATGGCAACCTCTTGTGAGTCAAGTCATTTGGCTATAGGTTGGTTGGATCATCTTATAGCACTAACCCCTCGGGACCCAGGCAAGTATGGGTACCTAAAAACTATTTTCCTTGATTGCGGGTTCAAGGAACAACTGAGTGCCAAAGAACCCGGTATACATGGACAGGTGGTTCCCAAACATATGACAGAAATAGAAAAATCATGTCAAGATTCAAGGAGATTAGAGGTGCAAAAGTCATATTTGGAGGAAATGAAGCTCCAAGGAGATCAAAGGCACAGGATCTATCAAGAAGAATGGATTGGAAATCACAGATGTTGCTTATGTTGAAGGCCTCAACTTCAACCTATTAAGCATCGACCAACTCGTGACAAGGGCTACAATGTTGGATTCATATGGGAGTGTGCGGATCAAAGATGCTGAATCAAATGAAATAGTGATGCAAGGGCCAAGACAGAAAAATATGTATGTGGTAGATTGGTCTCTTTGCTACAACAAGCACTTGTCTCGTTAGCAAAGAGCACATCCGAATCAAGTTGGCCGTGGCACAAGAAGTCGAGTCATCCGAATTTCAAGACAATCAACAAGCTTGCAAGGAGTCATCTCGTGGAAGGATTGCCGACTCAATGTACAAGAAAGAGAGTGTATGTGATGCATGCCGATGGGAAAGCAAATAAAATCTTCATTTAAAGACAAGCCAAGTCCTTCCTCAACAAGGATATTACATCTCGCATATGGATCTATTTGGTCCATTGAACCAAACCGACATAAGTGGAAAGAAATACACCTTAGTGGTAGTAGATGATTATTCAAGATACACATGCACCATCTTCATGTGTAAAAAGAAGGAAACTTTGCGAAGTTACCTCGGTGATGAAAAGAGTTCAAAATGAAAAGAGCCAAACCATTATAAAAATAAGGTATGATAGAGGAACCGAGTTTGTCAATGAGATAATTACTCGATTGTGTTGAAAACGGTATTGCTCATGAGTTATCTGCGGCAAGAACTCCACAATGAGAATGGAGTAGGCTGAAAGAAGGAACAAAACTCTCAAGGAAGGCTGCAAGGACCATGTTAGCGATTTGGATTACTAAGAGATTTTGGGGAAGCCATTAACACAAAGATGATATACTCAAAATAGATGCATGATAAACAAGCAATTAACCAAGACTCCCTATGAGATTTGGACATGGAGAAAGCGAAATGTTGGATACTTGGGATATTTGGATGCAAATGCTTCATCCATACCAATGGCAAGGATAATTTGAAAGCTTTTGATGCTAAATCGATGAAGGTATCTTTTTGGGATACTCGGTGAGAGCAAAGCCTATAGAGTCTTGAACAAAAGGACTATGGTCACGAAGAGTCTATCCATGTGGTTTTTGATGAACCTAATGTGAATGGAGAAGACATTGAAGAGTTAGGCGACAAGGCGATCACCAATGTGCGAAGAGTCCCTATGTTGAAGGGCAAGTAAGAGCAATCAACTCGGATGAAGATGATATAGCTGAATCTCAAAGACAACCGGAAAGTCTACAAAATTTGAATGAAGATGAAAGAGTTGTTCAAAACAACTTAGTTGCGAGACGGTTGAATCCAAATGACTTGCTCCAACCTTGATGTGAGATGACTGAGAGACCATCCACCGAGTTGGTTATTGGAGATGTTAGAGATGGCATAAGAACCGGATCGAGCATGGCATGAAACAATGTTTACTTGTTTTATTCCCAAATAGAGCCAAAAGATGTGTCTCAAGCATTGGATGACACACATTGGATTCAAGCCATGCAAGAAGAGTGAATCATTTTGAAATAAACAAGGTATGGGAATTAGTGCGAGGCTAACCCATCAAAATGTTATTGGTACAAAATGGGTTTTCAGGAACAAGATGAATGAGGAATGATTTGTGGTGAGAAACAAAGCAAGATTGGTAGCCAAAGGGTATTGCCAAGAAGAGGGTATAGATTTTGATGAAACCTTTGTCTTTGTTGCAAGATTGGAAGTAATAAGGATGTTTCTTGCCTATGTTGCACATAAGAACTTCACTATGTATCAAATGGATGTGAAGAATGCATTTCTAAATGGATCGCTAGAGGAAGAAGTCTATGTTGAACAACCTCCAGGCTTTGTGCGTAAGACTATTGGAGATAAGGTGTACAAGCTCAAGAAAGCATTATATGGATTGAAACAAGCACCAAGAGATTGGTATGATACATTGTCCCAATTTCTAACGACAATGGATTCACCAAAGGCAAAGTGGATAGAACACTCTTGAGAATTCAAGATGGAGAGAGTATCTTGCTTGTTCAAATATATGTGGATGACATCATTTTTGGATCCACAAACAAGGAATCTGTGTGATATATTCTCAAACCTCATGCAAGGTAAATTTGAGATGAGCATGATGGGAGAGCTGAATTTCTTGCTAGGACTTCAAGTCAAGCAATTGAAGGATGGAACCTTCATAAGTCAAACAAAATACACCAGATTTAATGAAGAAATTTGGTATGGAAAAGAAGTCTTCTGTGAAAATTCCAATGAACACATCGATCAAGATGGACATGGATGCGGATGGCAAGGCAGAGATCAACCCGGATATAGAGCACTTATTGGATCATTGCTCTATTTAACAACCAAAGAGGCTAGACATCACCTTTGCATGGTAGGTGTATGTGCAAGATTTCAATCTGCACCAAAGGAGAGCCACATGACTGCAGCTAAGAGAATTCTAAGGTATTTGAAGGGATGCCGGGAAGTTGGCTTATGGTATCCAAAGGAAGTTGGATTCAAGCTTATTGGTTACTCAGACTCAGACTATGTTGGATGTAGAGTTGACAGGAAGAGTACTTCAGGTACATGTTAAATGCTTGGAAATAGATTGGTTTCCTGGTTTAGCAAGAAGTAAAATTCAATAGCCACATCCACAGCTGAAGCAGAGTACATAGCTGTGGGCAGCTGTTGTGCCCAAGCCTTATGGATGAGACAACAGCTAAGAGACTATGAGATTGAAGAAAGAGAAATTCCAATTATGTGTGATAACACCAGTGCTATTGCAATCACTCAGAATCCTGTGTTGCATTCAAGAACAAAGCACATTGATGTCAGATATCATTTTATATGAGATCATGTTGAAAAGAAAGACATCACTTTGGAGTATATCTCAACCGATAAGCGAGTTAGGCGACATATTCACTAAGCCTCTATGTGAATTAAGATTTAAAGAGCTTAAGAATGAGCTAGGGTTAATTGAGTTGAGTTAACACTCGGAAGACTCACTCGTGAGAAATAGACGATGAGAAAATGAGAAAATATCAAATTTCACACATCGGCCAAGTGAAATAGCCATATCGGAAAGTCGGTTGTATCGAGTTAGGCGACAAAATTTGAGTCACTTAATGAAAAGAGAGAAGCGAGTTAAGTCATATTTGATATAAGTTGAGTCATTTACTGAACTAAGTGACAAAAACGCAATCGTTTTAAATGAGAGGGAATGTTTTTAAGGATGACGCGTCGGTAATAATGACGGGATGCGGAAAAGTTGCACAAAGAAGCATATGATTGGATATAAATGTTGCCGCATTAAATGCGATGAATTAAATGCGGTGTTGACGTGTTAATCTCAACCGTTGATTTTGATCAAAATTTCAAAATCCAAATTATGTCCTTTCATAACCCTTATATACGGTTTTCGATCTTCTCTCTCTCTTCTTGAAACCTGTTCATCTTCAAAGCAAAGGCAAAGCAAGTTCTATTCTCTCTCGGAAACCCTAAGTATACTCAAGCAAGTTCTTGATTTTAATCGGTAAAACTCTCGAAAATGGCACCAAGGTTCGACTATGTTAAGCTCTCAAAGCATATCCACTCAAGATCGTCGATTGACTTTGACGGAATGGTGAAGCAGTCTTGATGAGACCCTTGTTCAAAACCGAGATGCTAGAAAATCCATATTTCTCATCATGGATGTCAAGCAACAATTCAATCAAGCCTCGAATATCTAATCTTGGAGCACATATCAAACAAAACATGGTCAATACTCTGAATTACATCTCTCAAGATCAAGTGTATGCTCTCATCTCACATGAATATAGGACGTGTTTACACTCAACTCAATTCAATGTCGCAAAATTACCATAGGCTTGCAATTCGTCTCATGTCTCCGCCACTAGCATGTATGCAATTTGTGAATCAAAAAGGACTTTCTCATTTGGTTGTAATGAAGGCTCCTTGGTTAGGGTAGGAAATTTTGGATAAAGTGACTCAAACTCGAGCATATAAACCGGTGAGCATATCAATCATCTACATCACAATCCCATATGCTACTCCAATCATCCCTTATTTTCATCAACTTTACTCATTTTCATTTATGTTCTTTCTTTTGAGAATCACTTTAAAGTACAATCCATAACCCTCCAAGTTCATTTAAATGAAAACCCACATCATAACGTCGATTTTTTTTTCCGACTCTTTTGTGAATTTTCAACATTTTTTTCAACTCCTTTTCTTCCTCTTTTGTTCCCATCAACCAAATTTGCCAATTATCCAACTTTTCAATTCCCACTAATTCAACCTCATTCACTCCCTTTACTCAATGTTATACGCTCGAGTGTAGGGTAACAAATACATCAAGTTAAGACTTGAATTTGTGGCTATCAAAGAAATAGGCAATAGGCTCAAATTGGCTAACTAGGAATTTCAACAACGTTAGGTAAGCAAAAAAGCCTTGAAGGGCTAACAAAGATAGCCTTTAATCACATTCACAATTCGCATACAACATGTGGCCTTGACAGAGATACCAAAGCAAGTTCTAGAATTTTAACAACATGAATGATACACTCAAATCACAAACAATCCGCATAAAATAAAAGCAGTAAAGGCTCAAAAGCTCACAGGCTTGTAAATACGTAATTCAAGCATCAAACCATGTTTTTAATATCCACATGCTCAATATCACCTGTTCATGGCTCAATCAACTCATACTCGACATCCAATCTCAACTATACAAATCTTCAATCAACACACAAAGCATCAAGTTGCATCATGCCCGGTCAACTCACTCTCTAACATCTATGAAAGCAATAAACGTGCTAAAGCCGTAAATTTGCTTCTAATGCAATGCAACCTAGAATGTTATACATGCAACTATATGGAAAACACACAAAAAATGCAAGATATTTTTTTTTCATCTACACTTTTCATATATCAAAATACGACCTCTCCCCCAAACTTGAATGAAATTATATTGTCCGAAAGGGGAAAGATAGAATTTCAATAAGGAAAAGTGGAGATATACCTGAATCACTGTGGAGGCGGTGGCGGGAAGTGGCCCATGAGATGTGCCACATTTGTAACTGTTGTAGCACTTGCCATGTCTCCAAGGACCTCCGATCATAATCCTCCCCGAAAGCATGGAAATTATCTCGATGTTGTTGCAAGTCGTTCCTCTATTGTCGCAAGTCCTCCTTTTGTTGACGCAAGTCCTCCCCAAATGCGTAAAGCATGTCATGGAATTCATTTCCGCGTTGGGATTCGCCACCATAAGAAGTTCCGGGACAATCCCCGCTATTTGATGGTCTAGGGTGTTCACCTCCCCGTGAGTGCCCGGGAATGTCATACCCTATTTGAGGGTGATGAGGTTCCATTCCTCCTTCTTGTCGATTTAGCTCTTCTTCTTCCGCCACCATATCCTCGACATCCGGAAACTGCAACTCATCGCCTCTTCCCGGCATTGATAGCATTAGTAACTCTGATATGTGCTTCAGAGTTAAGCAGGAAATTTGTAGTGTCCTCAAGGGTATCTACAGTGGTGTATCTCGGGTTAGGTAATGGAAATGCATCACCTCGCTTCTGCTGCAGAAATAGCATACCATCTTCGTTTGCAATAAATTTCATATGGTGTAAAGATGATATGTTGACCCGAGTGCTTCCCGGTATAGGCTCCAAGCCTCAAAAATCAACATTGAAGTGTCGGGCAATAGGGATAATCAAGCCCCCTATAGAAATAGCACCACATCCCCTCTTTGCTAAATGATACACTTGCTCAATGAAGTACGCGGTCGTGTTGTAGGGTATACTCGGCAACATACACCATAATAAATATAACTCTCTGACCGTTATTCCCCTAATATTTTCTCTCGCAAAAACCGAGGCTGACGTGACCTGCTGTATATACTGGAACACCGGATTCCGGATCCAAGAAGATTTTGCAGTGCGGGCCTCGTAGAGCATGGGACCCATTTCTGGCGTTTGGACTAGTAGGCGCCAAAAGTCATATTTGTCATATCGGTATGCTGGTCGGAAAGGTGCGACTGTAGGAACTTCAAATATGGCATTCAACTCTTCTGTGGATAATTGTCGCTGCTCATTCCCCAACTGAAAGGACACTCCAATGACCTCGTTACCTATATCTTTAATCATCTTTATTGTGCTTAAGAATTCGAGTGTGAATTTCTTGTAACTAGGCCATTTTCTCCTCATAAAATTTGTCCAACCGACCATTGCGAATAGCCGCCACACGTCATCATATATCCCAAGTTGGGTACAATCGTCGTCGGCGTATTTTGAGGGAGCCATCGTTCGGACGACTAGCTTATTCCATCGCTCTAGGGCATCCGCATTTGTCGATGCGACTCCATAGGCCGCAGGGCTATCGGGTTGTACTTCTTGTGGTGGTTCCGCCCTGGGACGTCTTCTCCTTCCTTGAGTGTTCCGTCTATCCGCCATTACTTGTGAATGGGTACCTGAAATAACATGTATTAGCAACCCAAAACAACCAAGTACAAGCACAAGTCACGATGAATGTAGGCAAACAAGTTAAATGGGGTGTAATGGTTCTCATACATCAATTTGACCGATCAATTAAGCTCCAAACAATCAACTAATATGGCAAATATAGAGAATCATTATCTAAAAGTCCTAACAATTAAAGCTCATGCCCAATTCATCATCAATTCATCCAAATATGTCTCAATTCACATGCTCACAAGGTGTTTGATAAATTGCCATAAAGAAGAAATCATCCAAAACATAGCAAAAGTATCAACACAAGCACCCAACATAATCCCCAATACATAATTCTCAAGAAATTCACAAGAAAAAAACGAAGTTCGTCTTAATTCTCAAAATTTAACAAAAGGGGGAAAACTTGGAACCCTAGGTGCCTTTCAACCAATTCTTCAATCCAAACTCGAATTTGATGCAAATTGCTAGTGTGTTATGATGAGAGTATAGATTATGTGAGAGAATTCAGAAGGAAACCGGGATTTTAAAGCAATGTGAGGAGGAGGGCGAATTTTTTTCTCGTTTTGAAAGAGTTTGAAATGTTAAGAACAACTTCTGCCCAGACCGATTTTAACATTCAGCGTAAAGACGCACGGGCCGTGCGTGGGCGCACGGGTTACCCATGCGTCATGCCGTAGGAGCAAAATTCATATTCTCCAGTGCGCACGGGTGGTGCGTTGGTGCACGGGCTACCGTGCATAATGCCGTAGCTCGATTGTTCTCCTCCTCCAGGCACGCACGGGGTGGTGCGCAAGAGCACGGGCTACCCGTGCGTCCCTGGACAACAATATTCAGTTTTTTTCTTGAAAAAATGACACAAAATTAAAACAAAACACACACACAAAAATGAAATTCACACCAAAACCGTTGGGTTGCCTCCCAACAAGCGCTATATTTAACGCCTTTAGCTTGACGCCCGTTTTTCGTTAACACGGGTCTCGAGGTGATGGATGTCACCTCCTCTTGGTTACCTCGGTGGAAGTAATGCTTAATCCTCGGCCGTTTACCATGAACGTCTTACCGTCTTTTTTTACTAACGATTCTACGGCTCCGGGAGGATTCAATACCTTCTTTATCACGAATGGCCCCGACCACCTCGATTTGAGTTTTCCGGGAAAAGTTTAAGGCGTGAATTGTACAAGAGGACTGGTTCCCTGGTAAAAACTCTTGTTTTCTTAATCATTTTGTCATGCCATCTTTTGGTTCTTTGTTTCTAAATTTGGGAATTTTCGTAAGCTTCATCCCGAAACTCTTCCATCTCATTTAAATGGAGCAACCTCTCTTCACCGGCCTTTTTAAAATCCAGATTTAGTTTCTTGACCGCCCAAAATGCCTTGCTCAACTCTACCGGCAAAGTGGCACGACTTCCCAAAAACAAGTTGATATGGAGATGTGCCCAACGGTGTCTTATACTGCAATCGGTATGCCCATAGAGCATCATCCATTTTAATGCCCAATCCTTTCGGTTGATGTTCACCGTCTTCTCAAGAATCTGTTTGATCTCCCGGTTGGCCACTTGGCTTGCCCATTGGCTTGTGGATGATATGCCAATGCAACTTTATGCTTCACCCCATATTTTGCCAATAAGTTGCTCATCAATTTATTTACAAAATGCGACCCTCCATCACTAATTAAAGCTCTTGGAGTGCCGAATCGAGTAAATATATTTTTCTTGAGGAACCGCATCACAACTTGGGCGTCATTTGTTTGTGAAGGAATCGCCTCTACCCAACGGGACACATACTCCACCGCAAGTAGAATATATTGGTAGCCCGAAGATGATGGAAATGGGCCCATAAAATCAATCCCCACACATCGAACAATTCAACTTCAATTACATTCGTCATCGATATCTCGTGTCTCCCGGAAATGTTTCCCATCCGTTGACACTGTCACATTGTTGCACATACAAATAACAATCGTTAAATAAAGTGGGCCAGTATAGCCCACTTTGCAATACCTTCGCCACCGTGCGAGTCGGACCAAAATGTCCTCCGGAGGGTGAGGAATGACATTGTTGTAGGACTCCTCCCATTCTTCTTGAGGCACGCATCTTCCGATGATTTTGTCCGCGCATCTCTTATTGAGTAGGGGTCGTCCCCACATGTAGAGCTTGACATCGTGGAAGAACTTCTTCTTTTGGTATGACGTTAAATTTGGAGGCAAAACTCCTGACCAAATAGTTGACAAAATCCATATACCATGGGAATTTTGCCTCGACCATGAGTAACTGTTCATCCGAAAATTCCTCCTTTATCAATTCCGTACCTCTTTTCACCCTCTCTTGATTTTCAATTCAAGAC
The DNA here is from genome assembly GCA_016081115.2 of Rehmannia glutinosa. Taxonomy (NCBI): domain Eukaryota; kingdom Viridiplantae; phylum Streptophyta; class Magnoliopsida; order Lamiales; family Orobanchaceae; genus Rehmannia; species Rehmannia glutinosa. Next base: position 18,728,859 of record CM071926.1, on the reverse strand, counting down.
AAGTGGTCTGCCACCACATTCTCACATCCCTTCCTGGTCCCCGATTTCCACATCGAACTCTTGAAATAAGAGAATCCACCTAATCAACCTTGGTTTCGCATCCTTCTTATCAAAAAGATATTTGATGGCCACATGATCGGTGTGAATAATCGTTTTCGTTCAATCAAGTATGATCGAATTTATCAAATGCGAAGACAATCGCCAACATCTCCTTCTCGGTGGTGGTATAATTCTGTTGAGCACTATCCAATGTTCTACTAGCATAGTAGATGGATCTAAACAACTTTTCCCTCTTTTGACCGAGAACAACCCCTACCGCAAAATCGCTAGCATCACACATCAATTCAAATGGTTGACTCCAATCTGGGGCTACAAGAATAGGTGCGGTCACCAACGCCTTCTTCAAGGTTTCAAATGCCTGCAAACAATCATTGGAAAAATTGAAAGCAGCATCTTTTTCTAACAATTGGCTCAAAGGCTTAGAAATTTTTGAAAAGTCACGGATAAACCTTCTATAGAATCCGGCATGGCCCAAGAAACTCCGAATGGCTTTTTCGTTTGTAGGAGGTGGTAACTTCTCGATCGCTACAATCTTTGCCCGATCTACTTCCAAACCTGCGGAATAGACTCAATGACCAAGTACAATACCATCGCGTACCATGAAATGGCATTTTTCCCAATTGAGTACAGGATTGGTCTCTTCACATCGCTGTAAGACTAAGGAAAGATTGTGAAGACAATTATCAAAAGAGTCACCAAACACAGAAATCGTCCCATAAACACCTCCATAACTTTTTCAATAAGATCGTGAAATATAACCATCATACAACGTTGGAAAGTTGCGTCCATTACATAATCCAAATGGCATGCGGCGAAATGCAAATGTGCCATAAGGGCATGTAAATGTCATTTTTTCTCGATCTTCCTGCAATCATGATTTGATTGTACCCGGAATAACCATCTAAAAAGTAATAATAATCATAACCCGCTAGACGATCCAACATCATATCTATAAAGGGGAGGGAAAAATGATCTTTTCGAGTGGCATCATTAAGTTTTTATAGTCAATGCAAATTCGCCACCCTAGAACAATTCTAGTAGCAATCAATTCTTCATTCTCATTTTTCACGATCATTACCCCCTTTTTTCGGCACCACTTGTATCGGACTTACCCATGAACTATCGGATATAACATATATGATTCCAACATCTAACCATTTCAACACTTCTTTCCTAACCACATCTTGCATGATAGGGTTTAGTCGTCTTTGGTTTTGCAATCGATGGTTTATAAACATCTTCCATCCGAATTTTATGCATTACAATAGATGGACTTATGCCCTTTAAATCGCTTATTGACCATCCTAGTGCCGACTTATGTTTTTGTAAAACCCTTAACAGATTTATCAAGTTGAGTAGGAGTAAGAAGAGATGATACGATTACGGATTTGCATTATTCGCCTCAAGAAATGCATATGTGAGGTGCTCGGGTAATTGCTTGAGTTCCGAGTTGGCGTTGGTGTCTCAGGGTCACGCATGGGTTGCACGTGCTCGGCGCACAGTCGTGTGCGTGATCCCCTATCTTGAAGTTCCTTCGGCATTAAGACGGGTTGCCGTGCTCGCACACGACCCGTGTGCTCTTGAGGATACAATTCTCGCTTTGGCAACATGCACGGGTTGCCCGTGCGTGACGCACGGGCCGTGCATTGTTGTAGGCTTGACTCCTTATTTCCAATTTCGTGTTCGCGCTCTTGCGCTCCTTAGTAGTTCCCGCATATGATCTAAGGCACAAACATAGTCGTACAAATCTTGGTTATCAAAATCAAGCACAACACTCGACGTCGAACACGAGTGGGTTAGACCAAATTCCAAATCATCCCTCGACAATGTATGATCAACATAATCCTCAATGCATGAACTAACTATATCTAAAAATAACAATTCTCCACCGTATCATGAAATTTCATCGCCTTATATATAGAAAATAAAATATGCTCATCATTAACCCGTAAAGTGAGCTCTCCTTTTTGTACGTCTATTAAGGCTTTCCCGTAGCAAGGAATGGACGCCAAGTATCGGTGGAACGTCATGACCTTCTTCCATATCAAGAACCAAGAAATCCACAGGAATATAAATTTATCAACTTTTACAAGCACGTCTTCTATAATTCCCTTCGGATATGTAAATAACCGATCCACAAGTTGCAATGTCACCGTGGTTGGCTTCACTTCGCCTAATCCAAGCTTCCCGAAAATGGACAAAGGCATCAAGTAAATACTTGCTCCTAAATCACACAACGCTTTATTAAAGAAGTTACCACCAATGGCACAAGGATAGTGAAACTCCCGGATCTTTTAGTTTTTGTGGTAGTTTCCTTTGAATTATCGCGCTACATTCTTCCACAAATTCACCATTTCAAAGATTGTCATCTTCCTCTTTTTTGACATAACATCCTTAAGAAATTTTGCATAATTTGGCATTTGCTCTAGTGCGTCTGCAAAAGGAATGTTAATGTGCAATTTCTTAAATATATCAAGGAATTTTGCAAATTGATCATCAAGTTTTTTCTTTTGAAATCTTTGAGGAAGGGAAGAGAGATAGGCAATTTAGATATATTAGAGTTAGACGAAGATTTAAGCTTCTCGGCCCACTGTTTGTTCCTCCTCTTGTCTCTCTTTTTCCCCATCGACTTCGACATCATCTTTCATCACCGATTCAACATCTCCCGACTTGGATGTTTCATCCGAAATTTTTAGATTTTCAGATTTTTCTTTAGGCCCATCATATTCCGTACCGCTCCTTAATCGAATACCCTTGCATTTCTCCTTAGGATTAACTCAGACACTCGGAAATTGACCCTTTGATGTTGCCCACCAACAATTGTAGCTAATTGGCCCATTTGAGTCTCAAGGTTCTTTATCGAACTTTCCATCTGTGTCATTTGTAGCTCTACCTTATCCATCCTTGAACCTTGCCTTGCGGCGACTCGTGTCACTCATGAATGCATTTGATTGATTTATGAACGAGGTGAGTGCATCTTCCAAAGATGATTTGCATTCCACATTAGCACCCCCATGTGACGCATTAAACCCCTGGTGGTTGCAACACATTCTTTGTATTGGCATAGGAAATATTTTCATGGTTTCTCAATCCCTGATGGTAGTGTGTTAGGTTTGAATTATTCCTAAATTGCTTTGAATTCTCAGTTATTCACATAATTGACCTCCTCCATCGGATATAGAAGAGCTTCGCTACTCGTGCTCGTGCTTGCTTCTAGCCCTTTCGTAAAAACACTCAAATGGTTTGTCAATGTCGCCACTTGTGTTGTCAACGTCTTAATTGGGTCCGAATCCAAAATTTCAGCCACTCGTTGTATATTGGATCTCTCCAGGCGCCACGGGTAACTATTCATAGCCATTTCTTCAAAAAGATTAATGCTCCTCCCGCTGCGGCATCAACAAAAGACCTCGTTTGCCCCATCAAACCATTGTGAAAGAAACACAATTGTTGATCCTCCGAAAAACCGTGTTGTGGACATCTTCTTAGCAAATCCCGAAATCGTTCCCAAGCTTCGTACAAAGGCTCGGGTCAATTGTCGGACCGAGTAATCTCGCTTTTGAGCTGCAAAGTTTTACTCGGTGGAAAGAATTTAAACAAAAATTTTTGGCTCAAATCGTCCCATGTGCTCACACTTCCTTGCGTCAAAGTACCCAACCAATTCCTCGCCTTATCCTCAAAGAGAAAGGGAATAGGCGCAATCTTATGGCATCATCCGAAACTCCATTCATTTTTATTGTGTTGCATATTTGGATAAAATGCGCAAGGTGAGAATTAGGATCTTGATTCACGAAATCCCCAAACCGGTTCTCGTTGTACCATGTTTATCAGTGTGGGTTTAAGCTCGAAATTATTGGCATTTATCGGAATATGAGCAATACCACCGTAATTACGATTCGTTTGAGGTCGAAAGTAATCACGGATAGCTTGATGTTGAACCGGTATTGGTAACTCGTTGATCCCATTGTTACCCCTATTTTCTCTTCTTCAGCCCCCCATAATCTGATTTTGTTGTCTTTCACCCGTCTAGTAGTTGAACCGATTCTCCTTGCGAAAGCCTCAACTTTCTGTATGAGCGGTATAAAATCTCCTCGCCTAGAGCGAGTGTTCATGCACTACCCGGACCAAACTAAAAGAAACAAGTCAAATAAGAAGGATTAAAGTCAAACAAAAATATCAAAAAAAATAAAATGTCTAAATTAAGAATAATTCTATCTATCGCAATATTAGCACCAAAAATTGTATTAGTCCCCAAATAAATACCAAAAAACTTGCTCGCCTTATTTTTAGCTCACCGCAAGTGTACGGTGTAAGTTATAGAATAGGGTAGCAAGGTCGTATCCACGGAGACTAATAAATTAATATACTAAGTATCGAACTAAGATAATCTTATTTTTATTTAGACGGTCGTAATATGATGATTGTTTTGAGATTAAGACAATTAAGACTACTAAAAACACAAGATTAAGACAATGAGAATAATAGAAGTATCAAGATGATGAAATGGATTCCCGGTCAAGGTTTCGATTAATAACCCTCTTGTTGTCCGAGTTAATCAAAGTCAAGTTATTATCAATATTCCTATAAGACGATCACGAAAGTATTTTATCCTCCTCTCGAGATGCATATAAAATGTAGATTGAAATACTTATGCTAGCATCTCTACTCAACATGAGGTATTCAACTCCCAAAAGCACAAAATATCAATTGTCCTCACAAATATTTACAAACCTCTCGATTTATGCAAATATTTGTGTCAAGTACTCAAGATCTAATATTGAAACTCATCTCTCGAATTATGAATCAATATATATCAAACATGCTAAATCATTGATCAAGTGATAAAACAAGAATAAGCTCAAAGTACTCAAATAGGCTTCAAGACAATAACTTCAACTAAGATTAAAACATTCAACAAGAGTTCATTAATCTACTTCTAAAACCCGGAAATCTAAAGAGTTTAGCTACACATGATGGCTAAACAACTCATAAACAAATTGTTCAAAGTCATGACAAACTAAAATGAAAGATTAAAGCTACAAGAGAAGCAAGAAAAACTTAGAAAAGTCGACAATCTCTCGATATATCTCCGTTCCTCAAGCTCCGATGCGACCCGATTATCTCCTTGATGTCTTCTTCCAAGAATAGAACTTTGTCTTGTGTGCTAGAGCCAAAGAATGTCGAATATCCCGGTGTGCGCCCAAAAAGAGCTTATATACCTTTTAGAAAGTCTAGGGCACATTGTTGTCATGATCTTGCATTACAAAGGGGATGCATGGGTCGTGTGTGGATGCACGGGTTACCCGTCGTCGTCATGCCGTAGGCCAAGCCCTTTTTACCAACCCAACAAGACGGGTCGTGCGGTGGCGCCGACGCACGGGTACCCGTGCGCATTGTCAGAAAGCGACTTCCAATTCTTGATGGCGCGCACGGTGGTGTGTGTACGCATGGGCTACCCGTGCGCCTTGCCGTAACCACATTATTTCCTTCCCAGGGACGCACGGGTCGTGCCCAGGCGCGCCCTACCCGTGCGTTCTCTATTTTGGTCATATTTGTTCAACTTTTTCTCACTGTGGCTTCTAATCTCGTCTGTTCACTCGATTCTTGGTATTTCTACTTCGCCATGCTCGTATTTGTCTCCAAATTACTTCAAATATCATTAAATTCCTGCAAAACGAGCAAAGCATAATATCTTTCCCACAAAGAGTGAATACGAACCATTTCATATGAGTTTATGCATGTTTAATCACCATTTTTGTCAATATTATACCTCAAAATACATGCAAAACTCACCCCAAGACACAACCGCTACCCTTCCTCCAAGAAGAAAGCCGCCCTGCGCCTCAAAAAGAAGGTTGCCCCTGCAGCTAAGAAAAATGATGCACTCCCCTGCGCAGCCGAGTCCCCGCCCGTGCGGTAGAGTCACCCGCCTGCAACCGAGACTCCCGCCGCAGGCCGAGAAGGAACCTCAAATCCCTTCTCGGCCATAAGGAAAGAAGAGGACTCGCCACGACGAAAAAGGTAGTTGCCTCTAAGAAAACTCAAAAAGCCTTCACCTTTGAGGAACTGAGGATGTTGAACCAAAGGTTCCACTTTGCTCCCATCTAGAAAAACGAAGGTTGGTCAAGAAATCGACCTTGAGAAGACATTTGAGTCCGCCACTCACCGAAACGGAAGAAGAGACTTAAAATCAAGAAGAGATCCCACAAGTAATCGATGAAACGACTAAGTCTGATGATGTGCGATAGATACCATCCGAAGACACACAGCATTGAGACAATGGGAAGTAAGCGAGAGAGACAAATCGAACCTACGCTTGAAAAAGTTGTCTCTCCACTGCTATCGATGTTGTTGAAGGCGAGGAGGAGCGAGTCTCCCGCCTTCAATTCCGAAAAAGGAGGACAAGAAGACGAGGATGATGATGATGATATTATCATGTACTCTCCATCGTATCCGGACATCTAGCGAGGCCTACAAGAGTGGAGGGCATGGAAACTTTATCACTCAAGGGTACAATTCACAAACCCCGAGTTTATTGATGAAGAAGAGGAATTGCTGCGATTTCTGGAGTTGACACATCTTTCTGACCCTTGATGAAGAAAATTGCATGGATATTCTTCACATCATCATGGAGAAAGAAAAAGAAAAAGCGGCCCAGGAAGCACAAACACTTGAGAAAGCCAAGATATGTGAGTTTCTTTGGTTCTCACGATCACACTCCTACACATCTCGATGTGTTCTCGACGATGATGAGGATCCCACTTTGTTTGTAGCAGAGAAGTCGATATGCGGCGTGCCTGAGGGAATCCAGGTTAATGCAAGAGCAAGAATTGTTTGAAGGACCGGGAGAGTCATCTCAATCTCTCCCGGACGATCCTCCGGGAGTGGCCGCACAAAGACATTGCCTCGATCGTCGCTGCAGCCCCGTCCCTGTAAATTCGGAGGATGGATCCAAGGGCACTTTGGCGATGACACCGGGATTTTGGGCACCTAAGTTGAGCCAACCCCGAGGAAGGTGTTTTACCACCACTACCCGTGCCACCGAGCACTCAAAGGAAAAGGGCGCGAGTCGAGAGCGCGAGTGACCCCTGTTAGTCACTCGGTTGGTGCGCCCGGTGAGGGGAAGCTCTCCCACCACAACAGGGTTTTTAGGATGTTGTGGAAGACTCAACCTTGCGAGAAAGGAGGCGAAGTGGAAATGGAAAAGAACCGCAACAGAGTGACATTGTGAAGCTCGGATAGTTGAGTCATGCCGGTGAAGTGTCAACCGCTTTGAAGGCTAATGACACTTTTCTTACAAATCGAGGCACGGGATGGAGATGCCCTGGAGTTAACACTGGGGTAGTGAAAGTGCAATCCAAGAAGTTGAGACTCCTATGGATGCCATGGTCAAAGACCCTAAGATAGTGCGATCGTCGAAGGGAATGTAGAAGACCCTAAGACAATTGAGATCGAAGGGAACCCTAAAGTCCTCGCAATAGTTGAGTCTGCTAGAGGTATTGAAGGCTTAAAGGAGGTTGAGACTTCCCGGGTAAGGGTCAAGAGATACGAACATTCCTCCGCTTCAAAGCGCTGAAATAGAAAATGAGATAAGCGCACTTCATGACTCCCGGAGAACCTAGATATATCATTCTTTGGGTCGAAAGATGAAGTTGAGTCCACTCGATTGCGAGATCCTAAGGACCCAGTGAGAATGTTCTCAAAACAACGAGCCTAAGTGACAAAGTGGCTCGTACAAAATTTAACTTCAATGATGAGCCAAGTCCATTGGTCTCATCATCATCCGATGACATTGATGATGTAGCAAAGGAACAGGTTCTTCATTTAGAAAAATCAACGAGACTCAAAGAAGTTGTTAAGATAGCCGAGGTGAGGCTCGGTCACCGGGCAAAGTAATCCAAAATCCCCTAAAACCGAGTCATCTACGCAGCTCCCACACAAATGCAGAAGAATAACGACTACACCAGCTCCGTCATTGCAGGCACAAACCTCACAAACTATCCCATACGTGCGCGATGATGCCTTTCGGAGATGTTTCCTTTCACCAAGATCCTACCAGAGTTAGAAGAAGAGACCGCCGCTTAACAACGAATATTCACTGTAAGATAAGATCCATTCATCCCCACTTGACACCATTGTTCCAGAGATTTTGACTTTGATGAAGAGTGGCTGCCAATTGAATCATGTGAGACATTGAGATTCGTGAGGTCTTCAAGAAAATCTGTGAAGAGATTGAGAAGATTGAAAGACATCAGGCCTCACTCGACTTAAGATCGGACAATAGGGATGCTACCCTCACAAAATTTACTTGAGAGGGGATAGTAGTACGGATCGGGGAATGATCTCAACAAAGAAATCGCCATGCGACTCAAACAAGTTCGTTATTTCAAAGCATTATATGGTAGAATGCTCATCGGATGGTGACAACGTTGATATCAAACAAAGGATGCGGGCATACATTGAAAGGCTACACGAGTCTCACAAGATCGAAATGGAGCTCGCTTCAAGAATTCGAGAGAAAAGAAATTATGCGCCTTGAGAACACAATGAATGACAAATTCACCTACTCATGGCTGAAATGAAGTTGGTGACGGCCGAGTCCAAGGCAACTCGCTCGAGAATTTCGAATAGCTTATGCGGTTCGACTCCAAACAAAATTCAGCTCTAAGCGAGACTCAACTTCATGCTCATGCAGGCATGTTCCTTGGGGTCCCTCTTTCCTTTGATATTGTCAAAAAGGGAAGAGGATTCCCTAAGGAAATTAAAAGAAGAAAAGCTAAAGGAAACTCGCAACGAGATGAAGGGTAAAGCGGTGAGGGAAGGTTCGAAAGATTTGACGTTGATGATAAATGAAACCCCCCAAATAGGTCATGTTATCTGCCTCCATCCTTAGCAAACTCCCCAGTAACCCTGCCCATTGAGCACTCTGTTGTGCCAATGTCGGAGAAAAGAAAAATCATTGAAGCGGGGATTGAGGAGTTTTCTAAAAAGCGGGATGCCCGCGTTCGTTCAGAAGTCTTTGAAACAATATGGTGGTATTCCAGGGAAGGATCAAGATGTTGACCCCGACAATGGATCTCGAGCCTAGATCGGTTGAAGAATTCAAAATGCTCGAATCAAGGCCATTTCAAGGAATGACACTAGCCCAAGCCTGGATTTGTCTTGGGAGAAAGGTCTTGCATTGTATAAAGAAGGCGGAAGCAAGAGACTTCCAGAATGATCACTCACCGGTAAGCGAGAAGACTCCGTGCAAGTACACACCTAGAGGAAGAGGAAGAAGTGGTGGTGGAATGGGTTCCCAACCTCGACCAAAACCCAAGAATATTGAATATGTAGATCCTGGGAAGAAAGGAAGGATCTACTTTTGGGGCTGGGTATGATGAAGTGGTCAATCTGGAAGTGGCAAGAAAGAACGCAGAGGCAAGAAGAAGACAAGAAGAAGAGAACCAAAGACAAACACATCAATGTCTCGAGAGGAAGCGAAGGGATGATGCTTCTAAGCGAGCCTATGAAAAGAAGAAGAGAGTCAAGAAGAAAGAAAAAGAAAGAGAGTTGATGACTTGAAAGAGTCAAGAAGAAAGAAGGAGGCAAGAAGGCGTTGAAGTGTTGTGCGAACCCCTTCATGTATATTACTTATGTAAATACATTTTTGTAAGTCATCCGTAATACTTAGTGATTTTCCCCGTAACTTTTCACTTTGTATTTACTCTTGTATCTTAGCATAGATATGTGTTTTGTTTTGATAAAGAATGCTATGATACCAATTGTAAACAACTATGTAAAGGACAAGAATGCTATGATCAATAAAATGATCTATTCCAAGCATACATTCTTTGTTCTTGTATTGTCTGTATGTATCTTTGCTTTGTTTATATTTTGTTGAATGTTTTTAAGTTTTGGCATCATCAAAAAGGGGAAATTGTTAGGAAATTTATTTTGTAGATTTTGATGATACCATGTAAAACTTAAAACTAGAAAGTTGGCACCCCATTCTCCTTGTAATTTGTATTGTAATAGATAGGGCTGAAAAGTCGAGTCAAGTCGGTATGCTAGAAATACAAGAAGTCAATCAAGATCGAAGTGAAGACTCCGCTACAACAAATGAGTATGGCATAGAAGAAAAGTCAAGAACTCGATCAAGGTGTATCACCGTGAATCAACTGTGTGAAGAGTCACCAAGGCTCAAGTTGAAGTGACAGATGAGTCATCCAAAGATTGGAAGCTAACTCAAGTCACCTGGGAATAAAAGACTACAATCAGTCAAGACAAACCGAACGAGATCCATTGATGAAAGTCAAGAATGTTACTCGAGAATGGTAACATGTTAAAGTTGTCGATAAAGTGTTAGTTCCAGATTGTGTGCAAAAGGAACAAACCAATGGGAAGATCACTGCTAAGTGTCGAACGCTACAATGCTTTGCAAGACATTAAATACGAGGAAATGTCAACATCAAGGATCGCAACAAGACAAGCCAACGAACACAAGTGACTTTTGAAATTAGCCTATCTCTTCAACGGGCAAAATTTCAAAAGCTCACTATAAAAGGCCGAGGAAACTCATTGAGAAAAGGTCACCTTGACTACCTTGCACATCCGAGAAATAAAGCATTATTCAAGCAATTAACTCCGAAATATTCTCAAGTATATTCAAGCTAATCCTCAAGCCCGAAACTCGAAGGAAATCGATCCAACACAAGCCGTGAAGGAAAGACAACTTCAAATCATTGAAGAGAAACTTTTGAAGAATCAAAAAGGGTCTATTTTCCAAGGAGGATTGTAGGAAAGTTCAAGGTCGAACCAAGATCAAGTTATTGGAGGGCTTCGTGATCAAATCCAAGAGCTTGAGAAAGTGAGTCAAGAGTGCGCGCTTGCCCTGTGAAGAAACCGAGTCGCAAGAGAAGCCGGATGTGTGACCAAGGATGTCTCTGTGACTTCACCACGTTGTAAACTGATCTGTTACATAATGGATTCCTCCAGGAGTTGGAGAAGAGAGGATTAGAAGAATTACCCCATCTTCGAACCTCTATAAAAATTAATCGTGTCATTTATTTTTCAAAGACATTTATATTTCTCGCATACTTACATCATATCTCACGATAAACTCGTATTTGCTATCCAACTCGATTAATAACCAATTGTTAAAACAACCTTAAAACAATTCAAAGGGTGTTAAGTCTTCCACGATAAAACCAACACACCAAGTTAAAGTTCGGGTTAAACAACCGAGTTTATTCTATCAACAAATTCTATCGAGTATGTTGAGTGGCTAACTTAGTTGAATAACCAACTTAGTTGTCCCCTCAAGGACATAGTTGTTTGAGTTAACTCGTAATAATTTTAAAAGGACTAAAATTGAAAAGTTGGTAAGATTTATTCAACCCCCTCTTCTAAACCTTACTCACACCCCTGGACCTACAAAATTAAATGGCTTTCATATAATATGTTTAATTTGGTATGTTCATTTTAAAAGCACACCTTTATGACTTATAAATATTCAAGCACAAAGACAATTATTATAAAATTGGGTACAAATTATTCTAATTTTTACAAAATCAAATATTATGAAAAACTTGAAAACAAAATCGAAATGTATGTATATGAAATTGTAACCCAAAAAAAAAACTAAACTTATTTAATATGAAATAGTTTGATATTTTATGTCAAAGATTAATATTTCTTAAATTACATGTTAATTTAGGTACCAATATAATAATCAAAATATTCAAAATAATATTTATGTATCAAATTTATCGTGTTAAACTATATATAATTATAAATTGGAGTGAAGTGACCATGTTTAGTGCCAAGTAATTAATATGAATTTCTCCTCGGCATAAGTGATATCTAAGTGATATCTAAATTTTTGGCAACTATATTTTCTTATTTGATCAAAAATTCAATCAAAATTTTAAATAAAGATTAAAGTACTATATACCATTTTCTCAATAAAGGCACTAAAAATGGATTGATAATTATATTTTACAACAAATAATATGATTTTATAAACAAGATTAAATGAGATCAATTTTAAATTTACAGTCTCTTCAAACAAATATAGATTAGTTTCAGTATATTAAGAATAATTGCAATTTTCATAACTATACGACTCACAAAATTTACAACTATGTAAATATTAATATAACCAAAATAGCCAAAAATTCAATTGCAAGTACAAACTCTAATAGTATAACGTATCTTTCTAAAACTTTATGAAATTTAAAAACTATATTACTTTTTAGCTTATATGTATAAGTTTTAAAAACATAAGTGAATGCAAAAAGAAACTCAAACATAAAAGTTAATTAATATTATATCTAATTATTGAAGATTGACATGTGAAAATTGTTAACTTATTTTGTCTTTCATAAGATTGTCTTTGGTTTTATTATTTATTAAATAAAGATATTTTGTGTGCAATTTAATAGAGTTTCAAAACTTCGGATTTCGACTTATCACTTTTTCATACTTTTATTAATACCGACTCTCGATGAAAATAACGGATTAATTTTTTTATATATTAGGTTAATATTTATTATTTTTAAGATAGTGAAAATAGGAGGACTACCAACTTTAAGTTTAAGTGTTAATGATAAAATATTTACTTTGTTACTAAAATTAAAATAATATATGAATTTTTTTACATATATATTATATTGTAATTTGTTTTTATATTTCTTTGATTGAAGAACTGAGATAGAATAAAAGAAGTAAGCACATGAAGTATAAGAATTTGACTTGTAAAAGAAACCAAATTAATCACAAAATCCCAATTATCGATATAGCTCGGATTTTTTTTTTTTACAACCTTAGGCTCCACAAGAGTTAGACGTGTCCAATGGTTCGAACCGAACCGGCGGTTTCGGTTGAACCGAACCGAACCGTAAACCTTAATTTTAAGGTTAGGTTACGGTTCAAAATTTCCAAACAGAAACCGCCGGTTCTAACCGGCGGTTTTTTTTTTTTTTTTTTTTTTAAAAAGCGATTGAATTTGAAATTTGAATTTTGAAAATTCAAATTTCAAACGGTCACTTTTGTGACCGTTTGTGGCCGGTTTTAACCGTAAACCGGCGGTTTCGGTTAAAACCGGCCGGTTTTATGTTTTTTTTTTTTTTGAAAATTCAAAATTTGAAAAAATCAACGGTCAAGATCATTTGACCGTTGATGATCAACGGTCAAGATCATTTGACCGTTTAAAACCGTGGTTTTCCGTTTTTTTTTTATTTTTTGAATTTCATATTTTTTCCTATAAATACCCCTTCCAATTCATCCATTTTTCCTCACACCAAATTTCTAATCTCCCAATTCTCTACATTCTCTATATTCAACTTGTTCAAGTTTAAATTCCAAGTTTCAATTTAATTTTTAGTAGTTTCATACTTTTAATTTCATTAGCTATTTTAAAAAAATGTCGAGTCGTGGAGGATCTTCCCGTCAATCTAAGGGCAAAGGTTTGGCGTCCGGCTCCTAGCAACAACCACCACCTCCACCACGTTTTGATGAAGCTTTCGATTTGAACGAAGATGAAATCGAAGCTTGTTTTGCTAGTTTGAAACAAGAAGGTGAGGCTCAACCGAATCGCAACCGCCAACTCAAACTCAAAGTCGCCGAGAAGCTCCGCCACTTAGATCCGATATTTTTTCGGTTCATTTTAAAAAAATTCCGGATCCTACAACCGGCGGTTTCAAAGTTACTTGCAATTATTGCACTAATTCCTACAAGTTTAGAGGAGGGGCGGTTATGGGACGTTCACGAACCACCTCAACAAAAAAACATCCGGATAAAGTTGGGCTAGATCGTGCTCAAACACAACTACCGACGGGATTTACGGGTTCTTCAACAGGTATGGAGTCTTCTTCTTCTTCTTTATTTAAATATACCGATATAAATGCTAGAAAAGAGACAGCTTTATTTGTTAGTGATATGTCACTCCCTTTTAACTTTGCCGATAATAAAAAATTTGAAAGGTATACTAGACGTGCTTTTAACCCCGCTGCTAATAAAATTTCACGTTCTACATTGACTCGCGATATTAAAAAAGCGATTTGTGAATTTAAGTTTCAATTAATTAACCCATTTGCTAATTTACAAACAAAAGTTTCAATTTGTTCGGATGTATGGAGTGATCATTGGCAAAGAAGTTTTTATATGGGAATTACTTGTCATTGGGTTGATGATTCATGGACTTTGCAAAAACGTTTAATTGCATATAGAGGTTTTAATGTTGAACATACCGCTATTAATATTTCTCATAAAATTCATACTATTTTACAAGAATATGGCTTAGTTACAAAAAAATATTTCAATTTCATTTGATAATGCTAGTGCTAATACGGCTAGTTTACCATCACTTATTAATATTTGTGAACCTTCTATTGGTGGTAAATTTTTTCATGTTCGTTGTATATGTCATATTATTAATTTATGTGTTCAAGATGGTTTAGCTACTTTAAAAGAAGAAATCGCACCTATTAGAGATGCGCTTTTATATTTATCAAGATTTTCTTCCTGCTTTTGAAAAAATGAGCGAGATATTGTAAAGAAAATAATTTATACCCAAGAAAATTCTCGCCGATGTGCCAACTCGTTGGAATTCTACATATAAAATGATAAATGATAGTTATGCATATAGAGAAGCTTTATGTTCATTTTTTGCCGATCAACAATGTGGCATAGTTTTATTTCCCAATCAATGAGATGCATGCTCTAATTTATGTCAACTTTTAAAGGTTTTTAAAGATGCTACCGAAGAATTATCCGGTGTTTATTATCCTACATCAATTTTAGTTGTAGATCCTTGTGTTAAAATTGCACTACTTTTTAGATCTCTCATGCATGCCTTGTGCTACTATAGGACCAACTATTGCCCAAATGGGATTAAAATGGTTAAAATATTTCACTTATATTCCTAATGTATTTTTAGTTGCAAAAATATTAGATCCTAGAGTAAGATTAGATGGTTTAGAAGAATTGTTAGGAATATATTATGATGCTTTGTTTCCTATTAAAGAACATGACACTCCCATTCCAAGTGTTGTAGTAGAGAATGCTAAACAATGTTTATATGATATTTTTAAAGAATATTCAATAAAATTTGGTGATAGTTTTAGAGGCTCATCTAGTTCTGCTATTTCTACACCCGATGTTGAACATACTAGTGATATTGGTACGTTTAATGAGGCGTCGGTATTTGCACCATTAGATAATTTTTATGACGCGAGGATACCAAAACGTTCGAGAGGAGGCGCGACCCCTTATCTTGAACTTGATACATATTTAACATCTCCTTTTGATTATACTGAATTTGTAGTAGGGAATTCAAAGTTCGATTTGTTAAAGTGGTGGTCAAAGAGGTCTTCCTCTTTTCCTATAGTAACTTTAATTGCGAGGGAAATATTAGTCGTTCCTGCCTCAACCGTCTCCGTAGAGCAAGCATTCAGTGAGGGAGGTTATATTCTGGATCCTAGACGATCTAGATTAACAGTAGAAAATCTAGAGGCTCAAGCATTGCTCCACGATTGGACAAACGCCGAGGTGCGTGAGCAACACGTCGATTTTGATGATTCCGAAGAAAGCGATAATCTTGATACCGAATCAAGCAACGGGTCACAAAATAATTGAAGAATCACGTTGCCACTTGCCACCTTCCCTAAGGTAAGTAAAAGGTAAAGAGAACTACGTATGGTTTTGATTCCTCTATGAAGATATTAGGCAATTTTATTTCAATATTCAAAGTTAAATTTCAAATTTTTAACTTAGAATATTAAAATAAAACTCAAACCCATTTCTTTTTTTCTTTTTCCTTTCTTTGTGGTTTGTACTTTGTACTTTGTAATTTAAATTTTATACGAAATTGTATTAACTTGTTTTATTTTTAAATTGTACTTTGGAATTGTAATATATTAGAATTTTTCATTTTGTAAATTGTAAGTTGTAATTTTACTTTTAAATCAATAAAATTATTTTTGTGTTACTCAATTTCATTTCCTTCATCAATTGTGTTAATTTATCAATGGTGTTAATTTATTAATATTAAAAACTCAAAAATTCAAAAATTCAAAAAAAAAAAAAAAAAACCGCCAAACCGAACCGAACCGCCGAATCCGGCGGTTCCGAACCGCGATTGAACAAACCGAACCGAAACCATCTATAGGGCGGTTAGGTTCCTGTTCCACCTTTGGGCGAACCTAACCGGCGGTTGAACCGTTGGACACGTCTAACAAGAGTAATGATCCAAAAGTATAATAACTGGAATATATAACTTGACAAAATCTAAGTCTATCGAAAAGTCCACAAAACCTCGAGATACATAAACTAGGTTTATTTCATAGATACAAATGAAGTCTTAACTTACAAAATAATATAAACAAAAAATTACATACAATAAGATTACAATAATTCCCTAAGCAAAATACTTAAATGAAATAATAAGAAAAACTAGTTCAGTCCAGTAACCTCAATGTCCTATTATTCTTGCGTAGGTGGGTCGGTGTTAGGCTCATCCATCTCTCGAAAATTTTAGAAAAACGTGGGTGAGCTAAATGAGCCCATGGGTAGGGGATGGGAATGCATTATAATTACGAAAATGAAAAACATATTTATTATTTTTTTAATAAAATACCGAGAAGAACACTTGGTGTACAAAAAGGTTTTCATGCGTATAAAATAAATACGAAATAATCAGACACTAATTTACGCACAAACTTATAGAGTAGTTAAAAATAAAATTATGATTTTCACGGTCATGCAGATATACCACTAGTTCAAATCAAAAAATAGTTCGGTAATTGAAGACGATTTTTAAACGGACAAGGTTCTATGCCCCATTTTAAAATCCAACGTTTGGGATACACAAAATAACGTTGGGCCGATATGGAATAAACACCGCACCCTAACGTTCCAATTCAAGACTGATTTTAAAACGGACAAGGTTCTATGCCCCATTTTAAAATCCAACGGGATACACAAAATAAACGCAGGGTCGATGTTGATCAAACACCGAACCCTATTGCGTTCTCCAACTCACTGGTAGAAGCCTCCCGCTCTTTATTCCTCCAAGTGGCTCGGCGACTCTTTTATCCGTGAGTTTATACCCGGAGTTCGTCATATTCCGGAATATACCAATACTACGACCCAAGTTCCGCCGCCGTCTCCGGTCCGACCAGAAAAATGGGAATAGGCACATGTGTAGTCGAGCAAACATCAACAGAGCGACATGTTCGATTGATTGCCCAAACCACACACGCTAAACGAGAAACTGAAATGGGATTCATAGTTACTATTCGAACCATATGAAGAAATACGGACAACCCGCAACAGTTTTAAAATTATTTTAGAACAATACAACAATTTTCGAAAATTTATAGATTGACCCCAAGAATTTCTATTTTTACGAAATTACTACAAAATGCACTTTTAAAACCTACAAAATTCACTCCAAGTTCCTTAAAAATATAAAATAAACCCAAGTCAGTTTTCAAATTCACGCGGTAGAACAGTTTCTAAAAATTGTAATTTGGCCCCAAATTCTTGATTTTTACTAAAATCACCTCCAAACTCTTGATAAATTGAAAATTAATCCCTACTAATCAAAGTAATCAACAAAGATCCACAAAATAACCTTTTTAAAGCTTTCAACAACAACCCCATAATTTTATTAATTATAAATTAGCCTCCAAATTTAACAAAATTTTGATTAAATTAACAACTATAAATAAACTAACCATCAATTTGTCAAACCATGACAATTATCACATAATCACACATATAAATGCATACTAGCTCAATCAATTTCATGATTTAATAATAATTTTAAGAAACCCATTTGAAAATAGATAGAACAAATTTTTGCCAACCTCAACTCAAAAGTTATATCTCAGTACCAGCCTTTGCTCACAATATCCTCAAGTCCAGTCTCCAAGCTGTTTCCTACAATATTCAACCATTCACCCCAAAAATCGAAATCATAAATTCTCTAGCATGTCCCATTAAACTTAAAAACTAAGATGGTCAACTTACACTCCCAAGTTCTCCAAGTGATGGGCAAGTTAATGATGTACTTGCATGTGAAAATCTCCTCAAATTTGGCTTTCAATCTCACTAACTAAGCTTACGGCAGTAGTGGAGAAAATGAAGAAAGATGGTTGGTTTTTTCTCGAATTTTTTTTTTTTTGTTGCAATTGATATGTAGTGTGGCTATAAGGTTATATAAATAGAGATGGATTCATGAAAAAATATTGGACAAAAAGTTCACTCCTCACAGCTTCACTCTCGGCCGAATAGAAATGAAGAGACTTGTTCTTTTGTCTCAAAATTTTAAGTGATAAAAAAATATGGCAAGCCACTTTGTTATCCCACTTATTTATAGATGAAAGTGGACTTGAAGTTGTAAGCTAAAGTGGATTTAAAAATATTTGGCTTCCATAATTAATTACCAGCTTTTGGTTAAATTTTATCAATTTTATTATATTTATTCAATTATTATATATTTTTTTCTTCTCATTTTTCGGCCCACAAGAAAGAGGAAAAGAAGAGTGTTGATGGGTTTGAACTAATCACTAGCTTGGGCTCACGTAAACAATTTTTAGTAAATATAGGCTAAAGTATTTGGGTCAAACTTTCAAAAGAAATTGATTTCATATAGGCTTTATTTTGAAGAAATAAAATGTTTAGAGTCTCATTCTTTAAGAAAGTAAAATGATTTCTTAAATTGGCGAAAGTTTAAATATTTGGGCCTATAAAATAGGAAAAGCTATATATATATATCAATTAAAATGGCTAAGAAATTTTTGGATTTGTATATATATATATATCAATTAAAATGGCTAAGAAATTTTTGGATTTGATAAATTTTAAAGAAGAGGGATATGTAAGCGTAACTAAGAAGGTGAGCACAACACTATTAGTGACTAAGTGACTTACTATAGCTCAAATATGAAGTTTATAAATATGTGACTTAACTCAAATAACAATCACCTTAAGTACTTATAGTTAACTATAATGATTCATCACTCAAGTCTCATTCTAATCTCTCTTAAAATTGATCAAGCTTAACGTAATCAACTAATATCAATGTGGTAGGTACTTATTACTTAAATTCCAAAATCAATCACTCAGGCCCTAAACTAATTTAAATCTCAATTAAATCAACGTGCTTATCTTTAAAAAAGATAATTAAAATCAAATACGAGTACACTGGTAGTAAAAAGAAACAGAAAAAGAAAACAAAATCAAATATTTGTTATTTTGATTCCTCAAATTGTAATCCTAATACGGGGTATTACATGACTAACATTTATTTTATTTTATTTTAATTGAATAACAATAACAAATAAAATTATGATATTATGATGGATTTTTGTATAATATTTAATTAATTTTTTTATTAATGCGATAACTTGCATGTGATTTACTAATCATTAGCTTATGATTTATAAGCTAAATTATTTGTCTCGATTATGTAAAATGCATCCAATTCTAAAAGAATCCGAAAATCATGTAAGAGAAAAGACTTTTCTAGCCATAACAATGAAATAAAAAAGACCGATGAATGTGATTGTAAGCTAATATAAAATTTATTTCGTTGTTATAGTAATTGTAAAATTTTTGTGGGATTGAGTTCTTTAAAATAATTATTTAACAATTCATATCGATCTATAATTAAGGTAAAGCAAAATATATATTAAATACTATGTAATTTTAAAATTTAATTAATATTTATTTCACTTTTTAATATTTTAATATTAATCAATAAAATTATTAAATAATAAAAATTTTAGTAAAGTCATGTGGATCACGTGCGGCCACGTGTTTCTTACTAGTAAAAACAAAAAATCACAATGCATGTGCAACACAGGACATCATAATAAGCAACAAACGCCTACTACATAAACAACGCATACACACTCATATGCAACACGGATACATCGCAAAAAAGTATACATAAGAATCACATATACATTACATAAGAAACAAACGTATACAACATATGCAACACATACTACAAATAAGCAAAAATTGGGCACACCTAGTCAAAAACACAACTTAGTATTAAATATGCAAGAATTGCGTACTACATAAGCAATTCATTTACACTAAATCAAATTTATGCCTCATGATCCTGTTATTTTTAATATGCATGAATCTAATATTACATAAGCAAAACTAAAAATGTACACACGCATAACGAATACCAAATACCACACAAAAATATATCAACTTTGCAGAATATCAAGATTACACAACCAACATGCAAAAACTAAACAAGCAATACTAACAAAAGACATAAGCATAGTAGTAAAAGGGTGACAAATGATTGTTAACAAAAGCAATGAACACAAATATAATCTAGGGCTTCCAAAACTAACAAAAGCTACTCCCGTAAAAATTCAATATGATAATCATTTCATAAGTAACATTAGATACCTTCACAAGCAAAACTAACCAGTTACACAAGCATAACAACAAGGGTTCACAGAAGAAAACCAATTTTGCAATGAAGTCAACATTTTGAACATTTCTCAAGCAATATGCACATACTTAACAAGCAATCTTAATAAAGCAAATAAGCATATCAAAAAATATATAAAAAAAACAAACTGCACAAACCTACTACACTCAACAAAATAGACATAATTACAAAATTCTAAACAGTTCACCCATGTGTCAACGACAAGTAGGATAAATCGCCAAAAAGATAATCAAATCCAACACCAGGCAACACATTGACTAAATACAAATTCAAATTGAACACACAAACCAAACTAGGGCTTCAAAAACTATGAAAAAAACTAGTACCATGTTTCAAAGTAACAAATCCAAACAATGCAACAGATCTAAATCATAAACTGAAAATCACAAACTCAAACAACAAAAAAACGAAAAACACTAGACGAAGACATACCTTCAAAGTTTTACGCAAAAACTTGAATTATCGAAGTAGAAACAACACTCAATTAACAACGAAGAGAAAAAAAAATACCCGCCGCACGAGACAAATAGACGAATCGCTTGAATGAAATAGACGAATTGGAAGCCGAAGGTTAGGAAACGTATCTAATAAGCTTCTTCACGTCGTCATTGACTAGAAAAGGAAAAAAACGTGATTAGAATCTAATCAAATCTAATTAACTATTTTAGAATAAAAATAACACAAATACCCTTTTTAATTATTGAAACCAAAAAAAAAAAATTCAAATCGGCCCATTAAAGGAAATCGATCATTGATTCAAATTTGTCCCCATTGACTCACCCCAAATGGTAGGACTCATAGATTCAAATCCGACGGAGGCTATCGACAACTGATTCTTCCTCCTTTTTATTTCATCAAGAGTTTCTCTCTTTTTTTCCCCTTCCTTTTTAACTTTAATACAAGAACTGATTTCACTTTGCTTAAATCTCAACACATGCTACTCTAATCTGTGATTGAGTCATTGAGATTCAATGCATCAACTTCAACATACAAAAGAATTCATCTTAGTAGATATATTTTGCAATTAATATTGAATTAGTAAATTAAATTTTTACACATTCCAAATTCTCCATCCATTTAAGTAAGATATAAGAATATATGAAAAATACGAATTGGAGTTTGAAGAAGGGGATGGGGGATGAGCTTTTGACCATAAATGAACAGATAGAGGAGGATATATTCACCATATAGTTTGGGCTCCTAGAATATGGCGTGCTTGGGGCTTTATTTGATTGCATCAAAAGGCCCAGTGAATTGAGATTTCCCAATTGGTCCAGATCAATTTGGGGTCCAGATCAATTCGGGGCAAGCAACTCATTTATGATGAAGATGATAAGCTTCAAGAGAATGATTTGGAATTCTTGCAGAGTGGAACCATGCAAAGATGCAGACACGAGATATATATTGCAAATAATAAGGTCTTTTTCGAATAAGTCAATTCATTTGAGACCTGTAGGTCCGCTCTTTTTCCTATTCAAAGACCGGTCCCGTAACTTTGTGTCTTCACGTCGAGAATTATTTGCATGAAGAGATATCAAAAGGTCTTCTTACTTCCCAAACAGATCCTCCTACATCTATATATAAACATTGGTTTATCAAGAATACACAAAAAAAAAAATCACTTGAATTGTTGATTAATCGTCGAGGTGGCTTAGAACCAATTGTTCGTTATCCAATGGATCTTTCCGTTCTAAAACTCTATCCGAGAGTTATCAGCATTTATCAACTCGTTCCTATTTAACGAAACGCTATTGGATCAAATGACCAAGATATTGTTAAGAAAAAACACGGCTTTTCCCGATGAAATGAAAATCGGGTTCATTTAACATGAGAAAGATTTCTCATTCCTTAGTCGGAAAGATATGTGGCTATGAAAGAGGGTAAATTAAGTGGAACAAAATTAATTTGGTGGTAAAGTGGTGAAAACGCTTATTTCTTCCATATTTTGGACCTTAGCTCCATGGAACAATATGTTACTGCTGGAACATAAAGGAACTGCAATCTTAGATCAGAAAGAAGAAGAAAAGCATGTGTAATTGAACAAAATATTGAAATTAAATATACTTAGAGAGTGATATAATTTTAAAATATGACTTTACAATGGGAGATTACACAAAAAATAAAAAATAATACTAATTTTGCATATAGATTTCTATTATATCTTATGATATAAAAGAGTTATGGGTGTTCATAGCAGAGAGTTTGGCACTCTTGCAGTCCACTTTTCATCCTATTAACTCGCTTATTGGTGGACGGTCCATGACGCTGGATGCTTTCACTGCATTGCTTTTAAGCAGCGGATCAATATCAGGCACTTTAGGTATCTGCAATCAATAAAAAGAAACCAGCACCCCATTATACGAGCAAGAATTAGATAAGAAATGTGTGTAAATACAAATAATACAGCTAATGAATTCTTGATGGTACAATGAGAAACATAAAATAGAAATAAATACAAAAAACCAACACCAGATACGGAGAAATAGAAATCCACTGATACTTAGGATGCATAAATTCATAAGCATGCCAACCTGTGCTAATAGATCAATTGTTCGGCGTAAAAGACGAGCTAAATCTCCTTCATCCATGGCACAATCCATCATAATCTCTCTCCAAGTTAGACCAGAAGCCCAGGCTTCAACCATACCAGAGAATTGGCTATCCAAGCAGCAGGAGATCTATAAACCGTAAACAAGCTTATTTTAGTCTTAAGCAACGTATCTATATTCCCTTTGGTCAAATAAGTTTACCTTCACCCCATGCTTTTCCTGGAGTTGTATAAGTGAGCTCCTTTGTTCCTCCAAAAAGGCGATTACATCCGTAACAGTGGTGGAAGCTTCATATATATAGCTGCAAAAAGGGAAGGGGAAAAAAGGGAACAAATTATTAGTATCAAATGATGGAGGTTGACAGAGTACTTATATTATTTCAGATGGTTTTTCATCTGAAATATGCAACACACAAGTTACTACTAGTTTTAAGTAATACAACTCTCAGTAAGTGGCACTTTAGAGCACATCTCGCTTCACTATTTACCCAATATGGAAATTATTAATTAAACTACCAATTGAAGTCTACAATCAGTAACAACCATCGCAGAATAGCAGTCGAGGAGATAAAAAAATTACTTAATAAAAGAAATAACTACACATACCTATTATTTTTCCATGGTCGAACTTTAATTCCTTCAGAAATTAGACTTCCACATACAGCAGCAAGCTGTGCAGGTTTCAAATCTAGGAGAATTTTATTTCGGAGAACCATTGCTAACCAGAGTTCATTCTCTCCTCGTATTGCAGCAGCAGTTTCACCCAGGGGAAATATAATGTGAGAGTTGATATCCAATGCCCTAATTTCATGTATGACATTGCTGATCTGGATGACATTAGAAATCAGTTGGCATAAGTCATTCTATTGACGCTTACACAGAAACTGGAGAGCTGACAGGATTCCCAGTAAGAGTTGAACAAAAGACACGATCACTTGGATGTTGAATATACTTCTCTTTGCCATGCCAAAAATTTTTGCATATATGCTTGGAAAACTTTGAAAATCAGTTTTATTATCCGAGATAGAAAAGAAAACTGAATATAAACAGAAAATGAAACTATAAGATAGTTTATTTTAAAATGACCAGTATATCGATTTTACCCAAACCACGAATGTTTCAGAATCACATAACCTATATACTCATTTACAGTAAAGAAAATCTCAGAGCTGGAATGCCAGGATAGGGGTGTTTTTGTGTGTGTGTGTCTGTATACCTGCAGAAACTCCTTCCAGCCCGATGGCTCAATCTGCTCTATACGAGTAACTAGACGCCGTGATCTAGCCTTCAATCTCCGTATCTTCTCTTCAGTAAACTTAGCTACATCTATGATCTTCTTATATTCTCTGAAGCCTTCTGTACGCGCTATCTTCTTCTTCAGACGCGAAACTTTGTTTCTTTGGTCCTTGTAGCATTCGACAGCAGTTTGGTATGTTTCAGAGAACTCTAAGACCTAATAACAGAACAGAGAGAGATTTGTTGTGAAATTTAAACTAATGAGAGATTGAAACTACAACATAAATTTATAAATACAGTAACATTTCACTGACATGTTGAATTTCAACATGCAGCTGAGATTCCCAAATTCTATCGTGGAATTGAAGCATCCAACTCAACACTATAAGTTAAATTGTGCGTCTATGTGAAACCAGTGTGCCGAGGATGGACGCAGAAATAGAAATATGGTGATTGAAACCATGAAGAGAAAATCATTACAGAAATATAAATGATGCTTGTTGATTTATGTTTACCTTCATAATGAACTGAGAATAAAGATAGGAGGGAGGAGGTGATAGAGAGGAAAGGGGTGTGGGGGCGAGAGCTTCACCTTTTAAAAGAGCAATAGCACCTTAGAGCATTTAGAAAAATAAAATCATAAAACTCTACATTTTTTAACTATCTTTGGCATAATGAACGATTGTCAGGAGCTCTACATTTTTTCTGGGGAAAAAAATAGAAGGTAAAAATTGTATAACTAAAAAAATCTTAGAGGGCTACCGAATACAATTATGCTATATCAACTGATATTTTCACATAAAAATGTTTCTCGCTGCTCTGATTTGTAAACATGTATTTTGAAGGATATCATTTAAAAGCAAAGATCAGCTGCTCGATGGGTCATATAACAGGTGTAAAAAAAGGGTTTCGGAGTTTTAAGGACTTTCTTGAGCCCCATAGCGAAGATAATGGTCCCTTAGTGGATATTATCCCGTACTTTTGAGCCATGACTTTAAGCTTTTAAGAAACTGTACTTTGCCAAAAGTCATGCTGGGGTGTGTTTTAAACATTACAAAAGGTCACATGTTAAGAAACAACACGCTGGAAATTTATTAGTTATTGGGATTACCTCATCATCTTCAGAAAGACTACTCAAGACTGGCACATTTAAACTCCAAGACCATGTCTCAAGAGATCCTTCCATGCACCAAAGACCACCAAGTGCTGATTCAGCAATCTTTTGCCACTGCATCTCTCCTTATCAAGCAAAACTGTCATTATTTCACGAGGCACAGCATCACCTAGAGCCAAGGCAACATTGGGAAACCCAGTTTTATAGATTGTTCTGATCCACTTCTCCGTGAAAAGGTACCAAGAGTTATCTGAACCGAGAGCCACGTGGTAAGATGGTTCAACGGCATGTTCAGACTGAGTATCACTTGAACAAATTTCCTTATTTAGTATAAAAGAATCAGATTCATTAACCTGTAAGATGAGGTCAGACCATATTAGAAAAGAGATCTCAACTAAGAGAATGAAATGTGAGCAAAACGTGCAACCAGAATGTTCTACAACTTAATGCTCTTTTTCTATAACCAGTTGAGTACATTGATACACCAAACTTCAGTACAATTACACCTTCAGGGCAAAATGCATGCTTCAATGCAAAGGACAAGATTACAGGATTGGACCCGTGTGAGGAAGAGTTGACCAAGTCAAGCTTACCATATTCTTTAATTTTGAAGTGTTTAAAGAATCGACCTTCCCCAAATAAACAGCAGGGATTTGATGCAAAACACCATCTGAATCAGTATGCTGCAGACACATAAAAGGTAAATGCCCATTTCCAAGCTCCTCTAGTAAAGGCTTCAAAGAAATAATTCTCTCAAGTTCCATCCTTTTCCCGGTTCAGCCCGCATACGCTTTTCTGCCTGAGAAGATAAGCCAGAATAATTTTACTTAGATCATACGGAATAAGGATACATTTCAAAATTACAACCACACCGCAGTCTTCAGCCAGGAGAATAAGTGTGTGAGTAGGATACCCTTAATTCTTCCTGAAGATCAGCAATCTCCTTGTAAGCTGATTTCGATAACAGTTTCCGGCTCTTCTTATCAATAGCTTCATCGGTAATTTCCAAAGCCAGCATCTGTATCTCATTTTGTATTCTAGCAAGCTCATCCTTTGCCGCAAGCATGACGTTGCTCCCTACATAATTTCCAAAACTTTGTTCAACCAACTTCCTTGCTTCTTCCAATGTCCGTCCAGAGCGTGGCGCATTCGAGTCAACCGATTCAGGCGAGCTACGTGTGACTTTTGTCCCCTGCATGGGATGAGGTATGATCTTTATAAAATCAAGATAAGTAGGCTAAAAAGCGGAAAATTTAAGACCATACCGCTAGTAGATTAAGCACCATCCCATATGAAGCTGTAAACTGTGACACAAGAGGTTCAAGTCCAGAAAAAAGAACTTTGCAGCACTCTTCAGCCCCTTCATATGGAGTCTGAACAAGAACAACATGACCTCTTTCGTCAATTCCTCTACGGCCAGCACGTCCTGCCATTTGGAGCAGTTCGTTGGAATTTAAAAGAGTGCGGCCACTTTCAATCCTTTTGCTCAGAGATGAAATAACAGCTGTTCTTGCAGGCATGTTGATTCCAGCAGCAAGAGTTTCTGTGGCAAAAACAACCTTCACAAGCCCCTTTTGAAAAAGCTCTTCAATGAATGATTTCCAGAGGGGAAGACAACCAGC
The DNA here is from genome assembly GCA_016081115.2 of Rehmannia glutinosa. Lineage (NCBI taxonomy): Eukaryota > Viridiplantae > Streptophyta > Magnoliopsida > Lamiales > Orobanchaceae > Rehmannia > Rehmannia glutinosa. The sequence continues at coordinate 18,701,815 of CM071926.1, read as the reverse complement.
ATGATGTGCAGCAACACCTCGAAGAAGTCCTTTCGTAGATGATTCCCTCACAGCATCAGGATATTGAACACGAAACTTTTTCAGGGCAAGCTCTACTTCAGTTATTTCGCATTCATCCAATAGCATGTACTCTTCAAGATACTGAACAGCTGCATCACAACCTTTTCTGCTAAAGATGAACCAGACTGCTGGAAGCATGTCCCTTGCTTTAAGATGCCACAATGTATCTATAACTTGAGGGACCTATGATAGTAAAATTGAGAAAACCAAAATGAAAAATGATATTTGATCAAGATATAGTTTCCAATTGAAAGATCAACCAAGCATTAGTTCATACCTGTGTACGACGAATAGAGTTCATGTCATTCTTTGAAGTGTAGGCACGTCAAACTGATGTTTTCTTGATTTCCTTCTTCTAGAACCCTCGTCCTTATATACATTAGCTCCTGATGAATCAAGCTGCAACTGGTTGAGAGACAGCTTCCTGTTTCAGTGAAAAGAAAGGTACATAAAGTTGTAAGTTCCACAAAATGTTTTTGCAGGTGTGCGACAACAAAATTTTGACCAACCAATTATTAGAAAACTATCAGAATGCATGGTGTTCATCCCTTTGACATTGACTTATGTTGACATGAGGATTCATATAAAGGATAAATCTCAACTAAAGTAAGCCTATTTTGGCACATCAATCTGCTTAGCCTGGAGCGAGAAGAACTGGAAAATATTGAGGAGCTACTTTGTGACAATCTGCACCAGAACCTAGCTTCCAGGTTTGGATCTTTAAAGTCTTGAGGCACAATGAGCACTAGAAGTTTTGACACAGTTAAGCTATACAAGAAGTTAACTTCTCCCAATAATGGGACCATCACAAGAACATAAAAAATGGAATGTAACAAAAAAACAAAACAAATTTAAAATTCCTGGGAATAAAAATGCAATCAACACTGAAGTTCACTCCCACAAACACAGTGGCCAGCATGCTAGATTCATTTTGAGAAGGGTTTGGGCCAAAAACTTCAAAATGTGGGTTCTAAACATATGCCTAATTCAATAATCAGGAACATTTGAAGCCTCTCTATCTGATGGTGATGGGAACAGTGAACCATTAGCATGAAATGATGGTAGATCTCACCAAAGAATGTAACAGCCATGTTGACTGGTCCCATTGTCCAAGCTTGACCAGTAAAATTGATTCGATCCGGATGCATTACAAAGGAGAACAAACTCTAAGCCTACTAGTATGAGAATCAAAAGAGTCAAACTCAGTGACAGAAGATCACCTATTCATGCCAGTGCCTTTCTCATCAAGAAGTGGTAATAGTGCTGTCTTTGTTGAAAAGTGCCAAGTCAACGGAACTGGACGCTTAGTTGATGTTACTAATTCAGTTTTTCCATGAATCTTGAAGCATCACAAAAGAACAAAGAGTTAGAAATAGAATGAAAGCGAGCATGAGATAAAAGAAAGAGAGAAATAGAGAAAATAATCAATGTCCATAACTCCATTGAATAGTTCTTTAAAGCATCCATTGCAGATAAATAATGACAATACACAGTAGTGCTCAATTAGATGACTCATGCAGAACCACTTTTATTGTCTAATGTAACAATAATAAACTGGGAACAACGAGACAGAGTCACATTTCACTAAAGAAATATGAAAAAGAAATGACGAAAAAATCAATTATGTAGTTGAAACTACAAAGTTGGAAAAAAAAAAAAAAAAAAGGATTTCAATTTCTGACAAGGGGATCGACCTCCCACGAGAATGAACAGAGATGACAAATAATGATTATTTGAAGTATCACACTCTTTTATCAAAATCTATATCTAAAGAAAACATCTGTACCAAGAAATTAAAGAATTTCGACCTATCAAACTTGAAGTACTTCTGGAAGATATTTATACACCGCCTAGCACAAAAACTGCATGATAGGGAGTCACAGCAGTACCTGACCAATCCAACCTGCTAACTCATCTGGGTTCGCAACAGTTGCTGAAAGACAGATTAGTTGCACTTGTTTGGGGCAATAAATTACCTACATAAGTACCAATTAACATCATCTTAACTGCTCAAATTTTCAATTTCTGTATTTCTAAAAACTACTTACAATCTCTTCCCAAACTGTACCCCGAGATATGTCACTCAAGTAATGCACTTCATCCAAAACAATCACATCCACATGGGAAAGTGCACTTTCAGAAGAATCCGTTCCGACACTGATTCATAAACTTGTCCATTAAAATAAGAAACATTATAAAATCGCAGTTTATGAAGTACAAAACGCCAAAGAAAAAAACATTCTGAAAAAAACTAAAGACCATGTAATAACATCGAATTTCATCTAAAAGAATCACATGCAGAAAATAGTTCAGAAGAAAAATATGAACCAACCATTTTAAGGAAAGCATAGTAAATTCATCCAAGGTCGAGGAACAAGCTATCGGCTATCACCAACACACCAAAAGAAATTTGAAAAAATGCAAACTTTCATATGCTATTCTCCATTGAGGTATGAGTTTGACCCAACAGAAGATCAGATAAAAGAAGCATCAAGTTGTATAATCACCTTTGATATAACATGTTGCGCAAAATCTCTGTGGTCATTATCAAAATTTGAGCATCTTTATTAACAGCAGAATCACCAGTCAGAAGCCCAACATTACTGTCACCAAATGTCTCACTGTGAAACCACATAACAAATGAACTTAGTAATGCCCATAGTTTTATTAGTAACAACTCAATGAAAATAACATTCCTTACCGGAAATCGCGGAACTTCTGATTTGACAATGCTTTGAGAGGAGTCGTGTAAAATAATCTCCTTCCGCGGGCTACAGTAGCAACTGCTGCAGCTTCGGCAATCAAGGTTTTGCCACTACTAGTAGGTGCAGAAACTACAACTGACGAACCTCTCAAGAATGCTTGAATTGCCAAACGCTACAGAAAGTAAAAATAGAAACTTCACAATAGTACAAGAGGATATAAATTTGAATGAAGGTGACATGCACTCCATAATCCACAGATAGTGTAACCTTGTCAATACTTAAAAAATATTGTGCATTAATTTTCATGTGGTACTTTTCCAAGTCATTAAAATAACAGCTGAAGCATATGGCACCTTATATTTTTGAACACCTAATTGCTCCACCAGATTTGAACTTCCACATACACTCACAAAACAGTTGACCATATGCTCCTTAGGTGTTAATCAAATGTTAAATTGGCCAAAAGGCCAATTGCTTCAGTCTTCAGATCAATGACTAAAACTGATATCTTGTATGTGGACTTCTCCACACAAAAACTACAAAGACAAGACATTTGGGCGAACAAATAAGATGCTTACATAATTTGAGAATACCCCGAGTATATATAACTAGTGTGCCTTATGCTAGAGTAGTTATGCTTAACCACAACATTAAACATTCAAGCATGAAGCTTACACCAATCAAACGTGAATTTTAATTGTAAAATTCGGGAACAAAAAAGAAAAAACCTGAAATTTATCAATTCTGAAGTTGTAAATGGACGCCAGCTCCTCAACATCAATGATCTCTTCCCCAAACTCCCGCACTTCATTCCTAATCCTCTCCACTCTCTGCCACTTGAACTCCTCATACCTCGAGTCACTGCCACTAACACCAATACCGCTACTCCCTTCTAAAACCTCGTCGTCTTCCTCATCTTCGTCTTGTTCACTGTCTTCCCCGATTTCACCGGAAACGGCGTCATACTCTTCCGCCGCCACGTCATCATCTTCGTCCTCCTCCTCATCGAACTCTGCTTCGTTGTCATCGTCGGAGAGCTGAGATGACGATTCGATGGGGAAATTCGAGCTCGGAAATTTATATGGGGCTGTGAAGTGAGAGTGGTTCTTCGAGTGGAAAAATTGCAGGGGTTGGAAGTGTAGAAATGGCTTGAGTAGAGGAAATGGAGAAAGCTTTTTGATACTGTGTAATGTGAAGGGAGGGTGAGAAAGAGAGGAGGAAATGGAGAGAGTGGTCATGGCGGGAGAGGAGTCCCTTTGAGAAGGGCTTCCTTTCTTTTTCTGTTAAAATGAGATATTTTTGTATGAAGATAAATCTGGGTATTATTTATTGAATTTGGTTTTATGTACGAAATACAAGGTTGCCCCTCAAAACCTAAGGAGAATCATATAAAGTAAAAATAATTAAATAATATACTTATATTATATTTATTCCATATTATACGAACAGATAATTTTCTATTTCAAATATATGTTTAAAATATTTAAGTATAATATAAAAATTATTGAAAAATATTCATAACTGTTAATGAAATATCATATACACGAAAATTAATATTTTTAATAATTTATAAATATATTAATTATAATTAGATAGTTGGGAAATTTTTAAAGAAACTTCTTTTGTGCACACTCTTATAAGAAACGGATTACCAAACTACTCTTTAATTTCAACTTTTTTGATTTTGATCAACTAAAGTCCGCTCTAACCCATTGATCGTGGATTGCAATGATTGAAATTTACAATGTGGCACTAATTGCCACAATATGAATTTATATCATGGGAACAGTACTACGATAGAAATTTACGAATATAATGTGTCGTGATATGAATTCATAATGTGCCAACTTGTGTTGTGGTATAAATATATTTTGTGGCTCATATGCCACATTATAAATTAATATTGTAGCGTATTTTCATATTATAATTAACATCGTAACATACATAAATCACTTGAAAACTTGTTACATGATATCCTCCAAATATCCTATATTTATATTGTAACAACCTACTCCACGATATAAAATATATTGTGACTACATGCTCCATGATATAAATTTATAGTGTGATTCGGTGGTAAAAAATGATAGAAGAGATAAGATTCATTGTTTGTAGTGTTTAAAACGAATGGAAAAAGTAATAGTCCTTCAGTAAAACCATGAAAATGGGTTGAAAAAATGTTTGTATAAGAGTGGGTAGAAAAAGGTCTTCATCATAGAAAATGGCTACTTCCCATCATTTCCATTATTATATTAGTTGTGTCAAATTAAATTGAATAATATAACATATATAATATAATTTTGAATGATTTTAAAAACTGGTGATGTAATTAACAGGGGTGCCGAAATAGTCCTATTCGAATTCAAGAATTTATTTTTTTGTACAATCCTAAAGACATGAGAAATGTTGGTAGGGGTGGGTGTGGCGGGATCGAACCCAAATGGGACATGGGGAATTGAGCGTTAAACTACTTGCGCCACACTCAATCCTCCAATTAAAGAATTGAATTTAGTCATGTTGTTAGTAAGAAAACTCAAATTGTATTCAAATTTGAGTTAGAATTTGAAAATTGGTAATATAAGTAACATCCGAAGTCGATAAGATAATTAAAATTATTATTTATCTTATCAAAATGATAGATTAAATGTCACATTTAATTCAGCTTTCCTCAATATTATCTCTTCCATGTGAGTGCCAAACTCATACCAAAAGTCAAAATAAGGAATTTGAATCCGAAACTCCGAATAATTTAAGATCATGAGTATTTCATGTCACAATAGCTAATCAATTTTAAAATTTTCACACATATTTGGACTCAATGTGATCACTTTTAAGCTACATAACTAAATTGAATTTTTGAATTCGAACAAAACTAATTTTCACATTCATTTAACTTATGGCCAATTTTACATTTTCCCCTATTATTATTTTAGGACAACATTTTTATTTATTTATATTTTATCAATACATTTATGAACTCATGTATTATTTCATTTCCATATTTTACTCGATATTTTTACCAAAACTTAAAAATAAATTCATCTTTATTTTTACATTTTAGAATTTGAATTCTTTCCATCACACGCTTTTTTTTTTTTTTGAAGGGACCATCTCACCCTTAATTAGCTAAACAATACCCCTATGATTATCACAAAATGAAGTGTATAACACGCACGGAATCGCTGACATTTTTCCATTTGTGAATTATATATATCCCAAATATCAGAATTTTCCAAAGTATTCTCTGCCGTTGTTATTATAGTCTCCTCCTTCCTCACCAAACCACCACAACACCCTTTCACTCTCCCAACAGACAAACCCTCCGCCATCGGATCAAAGTCAGCCAAATCAACGGCAGTAATGGCGCAGCTGACTCACCGCACCACCGCCTCCAGAAAACCCTCTCCGCCGCCATTCTCTCCACGCGCCACCTCTCCACCTCTCCAATTACTGTCGAGACCTCCGTCCCATTCACCGCCCACAACATCGATCCTCCCTCCCGCTCCGTCGAGACCACACCTCAGGAACTCCTCACCTTCTACCGCGACATGGCCCTAATGCGCCGCATGGAAATCGCTGCCGATTCGCTCTACAAGTCGAAACTAATCCGCGGATTTTGCCACCTTTACGACGGCCAAGAAGCTGTTGCCGTGGGAATGGAAGCTGCAATTACAAAGAAGGATTGCATAATCACCGCGTACCGTGACCACTGCATCTTCTTGGGGCGTGGGGGAACGCTTTTGGAAGCGTTCGCGGAGCTTATGGGGAGAAAAGACGGATGTTCGAAGGGGAAGGGAGGTTCGATGCACTTTTATAAGAAGGAAGGAGGGTTTTATGGCGGACATGGGATTGTTGGGGCGCAGGTTCCGTTGGGGTGTGGGTTGGCTTTCGCGCAGAAGTACAGCAAAGATGAGAATGTGACGTTCGCGATGTACGGCGATGGTGCTGCCAACCAGGGGCAGTTATTTGAGGCGTTGAATATGGCCGCGCTGTGGGATCTGCCAGCTATTTTGGTCTGCGAGAATAATCACTGTAAGATGTTTGGGAAAATAAATGAACTTTAGGTTTCATCTTGCAGTGCTATGAGATATTGAAATAGTAACGGTGTCTTAATTCTATTGAACATGAATTTTTACATGATCAATTTCCTTACCCTACACCCTGTGTATAATGAGAGAAATGCATGATTGATTGTGGTACTAATTCCGAGATTTGACAAAATTATGTTAGTTATTATAGTGAGAAGAATTGCTATAAGATGATCGAAAATATCAACTTTTTTTTTTTTTTCTTTAGTTTGTTGGTCGAGGGATGTTCTGAAATGATGAACATATGTTGACACCAGTATGGTTGGATTTGCTTTGTAAATGAGTTGTACATAATTCAATCTGATTGGTGGGTTGCTTGGTTTATCTGGATGTGTACACCCAAACAACTGGAAAACTCCAAAGCTTCACTTTTTCCTTCACTTTCGTTTCGGATAATAAAGGTAAACTGAAAGACACATTGATTGATGTTATAAAGACTTTCATTTCGTAAAACTCAACTTGATCATGATTTAATAAATGTTGTTCTCTACATATAAATGTTTGTTGGATTTGATAATCAATGTTACTTTTTTGCACGCATGGTTATAATTGTTTGTGGGGTAAGGGTATTTGTTTTGCCTAATCGGATTGGTTCACAGATGGAATGGGCACAGCAGAATGGAGGGCGGCTAAGAGTCCAGCGTATTACAAGAGAGGAGATTATGTTCCGGGGTTGAAGGTAAATTGAGTTTTTCCTTTCTTATTTACTTTTGCAATGTGTCTATGTTTTTTTCTTTTTAATTTGATGACATGCTCTATGGGACACATTGACTTGGTGATGGACCATAAGAGAATTAATGCATATTTTTTTTAATTTCTGCTCCGAGCAAAAATCACCTTTATGGTTGCTGAAATGTAGTGATTATGATAAACCAATCCAATTGTTTGGCGACAGTTTTTTTTAATGTCTGTTGCACTTATTGTTTTTAAATAAATTTCTACAATAAATTCATAGAAGCTTAATGATTTGGAATGCACTGCAATGCTATATGATCTGGTTGCAAGTTGTTGGAGTCACTTCTGAATTTGGGATATTTTATTTGTGCTTATTCTGTGACTTTCTATGTTATGAAAATTGAAAATGTTTTCTGGTTGTTATTTTGGATGTTCACTTCATTTAAGTTTTAGTTCTAAGGTATGAAAGTAATATTCTGCAGCAATTGACTTCTTTGAAAATGTATTCTCGTCCTATTCTAATTGTTGATTGAAGATTGCATGGTTAACTAAGGCTCCTCCTATCAGATAGTTTTGGTTACTGGTATTTGAAGAGAATCATACTTGCTTATGATGATAAATTGAGAACTTAAATGAATATATATAAAGATGTCATCTGTCACCTTTTGTGAAATTCACTTCCTATATCCTCTGAGTTCCTATTTGAATCTGTGCATACAATCTGTTCAGAGGAGGCAGTGTTGAGATCAAAATCTTTTACTTCCTCAATTACGTGTGATTTTGATTCTTGATGAAATGACTGAGAAAACAAGACTACTTCCTCTTCAAGCTGAATGATACTGACTATTGATTTTTGAAAAACATAAAAATAAAAATAAAAATTGCTGAGTTTAGGTGATAGAAATAGTTAATCTATTTTTAATTACATAGTTCATTGTTTCATGTGTCGTGACAGGTGGATGGTATGGATGCCTTTGCTGTGAAACAAGCATGCAAGTTTGCAAAGGAGCATGCCCTAAAGAATGGACCCATCGTAAGTGCATATATTAGGTTTCCTGCCTTGTCTGAAATACATTTATATAGCTGAGTATGACATTTTCTTTAGTTCTCATGTACCTATTTGGCTATTTACTTTTGTATTTAGCCACTCACAAATATTTATTTAACATGCCATGTTTAGTAGTTGCAACAAGCTTCAAACATACTATTGGAGCTAGAAGAGACAGCAAATTTTTTTTAATCATCACTGATTTGACATATTTAGGGTGAAATAACTACGGAATTTATGCATAATACTTTTTTTCGTATTTTTTTGGTGTTCTGTTTTTTGTATATTATTGCTATTAAACCTTGAAAACCTGTTTAATGATGCTTTTAAAACAGCTTTCAAAGATGGTTGTTATCTATCGGTAAACATAAAATATAAGAAAACTGCACATAAAGCGAAATGTGAGCTTTGTGAGGGAGCAAACGCACTGACTGAACAGAAAAATGAGCAGTTACAATATTTATGAAGTATAAGTAGGTGATCAAAACAATAAACTGCACTATTAGCCAAAGGCTGTAAAAGGGTAGCACATTATTTGTGTTTTTACTTTGGAAAAATGTAAACAGTAAAATGCTTTATAAGAAGTTTCCTTTTCGTATAATGAGGGTTGAAATATCACTACATATTTTGGCAACAATAAGTATCTTTCTCTATTCTCTGACCACTCACTTATGATTCAATTCCTATTCATAATTTCGAGTCCAATTTCAAGGTTAAAATGCAAGGACATACATGTTACTAATACGAATTATTTCGTTAGCAAATCAATACTTAATATACTTCGAAATGAATTATCCACTTGTTTGACGTATTGAGATGGTGTTAATAAGAAACAATTTTAGAGTGTTGGGATAGAATTAAGTTTAGAGTAGCTTCATGAGTTAAAGGGCATAAAAATAAAATTAAAAAAGAGCGATGGTGTTAATAGGTGAAGTTATTATTTAATAAGTCGCTTAACCATTAGGCTAATATAGGCTATATAGCCACTGGGTTAATTAAAATCAACTATAATGCATCATAGGTTCACGAATTTGGTATAGATTATTTATTAATAAGAAAACGAGAGACCGATGTATTAGGATTATTTTATCTTTCACTTACAGGTTATTTGTTGTATTTTACCTGTTAAAGCATGTTTGACACTCTACCAAGAATGCGATATAGCAATCTAGAAGTGGAGGTCATTTTTCTTTATGATATTGGTAAAATGATAAATATAAATAAGAAATGCTAAACATGATAAAACAACATAGAACTATCCAAAAATATTTGTTCCAAGGCCAATTTTGTTGTGCTTGTCTTGTTAAAATTATAGATAGAATGAAAATAGATAAGATTTAATTGATTTTAACTACTCCTCTTTAAAGAAAGTCCCTTCCATTCAGTTTTTATTGTTACTAAACAAATGGCCTTTATTATGGTGTACCTTTGTTGCTAGAAGCTCCTGCACTCTATAGTCAATATATTTAATGGCCTTTTTCGTTAATAATATATCAGTTGGCGTCTTCTTGATACTCGAACGAGAAATCTGTTTCAATAATCCACTTTTACTATGTAACAACACTAATTTACCCTCCTTGATTCTGTGTAGATCCTCGAAATGGACACCTACAGGTATCATGGACACTCCATGTCTGATCCTGGAAGCACATATCGTACACGTGATGAGATTAGTGGTGTTAGACAGGTAGATATAGTGTGAATATTATCTCTTGATGATTAAATACTTAAATCCTCATGCCATGCATACTCAATTGTCTTTTCTGCAGGAGCGTGATCCAATTGAAAGAATCAGAAAGCTTATACTGTCTCATGACCTAGCCACTGAAAAAGAACTGAAGGTAAGATAGTAATATATCTATTTTTAACTTCTGTACCTGGAGGATTCTATTTTTCTTGAATCAGGTCTCTTTTTGGTTTTGTTTGTTACATTTTTATCGGCTTTTAAATTTGTGGATTTTCCCGAACTGAATGAATAGTTTGGCAAAAGCTTTTCCGTGAAGAGTGAACTCATGGTGTGATTTTGTACTGTTTTTTCCCTCTGTTTCAGGATACTGAGAAAGAAGTAAGAAAAGAGGTAGATGAAGCCATCGCAAAAGCTAAGGTTAGAACTGCCACAATATCATGTCTGTTTAAAATAGTTCTAGAAGAACACTTCATGAACTGTGATTTGTGTCAAGACTTATTTAAATGTTGCTTCGCAGGAGAGTCCGTTGCCTGATCCTTCAGAGCTTTTTACTAATGTTTATGTCAAAGGCTATGGAGTTGAGGTACAATTGTTTTTATCATATTCATTTTTTAAGGGGACAGCGAGAACCTATAGAACATATAGGTTCTCTTGGTTCCAACGTTAATGGCCAACACCAATAAACTTCTTACCCACTTTTTTTGAGCTTTTGGGATATTTTTGCAAACACTAGAACTTAAAAAAGTGTGTCAGCTTTTGGCTGAAAAAATAGAGGAATATCTTCTTTATGGAAAGAAAACTACAAGGGAAAATGTTGTCAATCTTAGGAAAGACTACCTTCATCTATTATGTCTGTAAGAGAGAGAAAGCAAAGAGACATGTAGTGAAGGGCGTTTTTAGTGTTTTCAAATGACAAATACTTCTAATGAAAATCTAAAAACAGGGGATGGGTGCTTTAAATTTCTATTATGGTTTGATTTTTACACACGAATAAAACGTTTTTACAACTAATTCACAAAACACTCCCTTTTCACTTGCTCAACTTTTATCTTCTATTTGCAAACACTACCAATAACTGATTCTCAACTACTTTTCGCTTATGTACAATAAATCACTTCCTTTAAAAGCAGAAGTTTTTGCAAACACTCCCTTAGCGTAGGACAAGTACTCTAAAAAGAGGATCAGGCTGGATCTGGTCTGATCTTATTTTCCGGCATCCTTCTTAGTTGAACAAGTCTCTCCTGAACTAGATCTGACAAACCTAAGTAGGTTAAGTTGAAACATGACTAGTTAAAATTGTCAAAACAATAAAGCTAATTTTCCATAAAACCACAAAGAACAAAGGTATTTCACCATGTGTCTTTATAAAAGTATTCAACCTTGATTTTCTTTTCTGTTTTTTGTGGCATGATGAGACAAGATTCTGTTAGTTTTACCTCCTGCTTGGATGACAGAATTGAATTATATGGATCTGGATCTCATTAATTTAATATATCTCCAAACTAGGATCAGAGAAATTGTATTGCACCTCACTACATTGGTGACAAGAGTTTGCTTAACACTACACAAATAAAATGATTTAGTTTGTCCAGTCAGAAACATCAAAGGATATTTGAAGTCCATGTGGCTTGGGAAGTGTTCTGTCTCATTTATCTTTCTCATCTCTTAGTCTGATGGTCCTTTCTGGTTTTTGATGTAACTTGATCTGCGATTCATGATAATTAGATGAAGTAAGCCTCCTTTATCCATCTCTACCACCTTCCTTACTCTCAAGCATTTAAATGCTCTCACTTCTCTTTGCGCACACATATATACACACACAAACACACACACAAAACAATTTTTAGTTAGTCTTTCAAAATTACAAATACCCCCTCAATAGGTGCAATTAGTAAAATAGAAACAAATGTTAATGGGGTATTGTAGTTTTAAAAGTTCTGTTTTTTTTTTTTTTTTTTGTAATTAGACTAGACTTTGTGGTTAGTTGTAATTTAACCCTTTACATATTGATGATTAATATTTGATTTATGCTGGAGCTCTTTAAATTTCAAGTTATATCTTTGTATTTCCTGAATGATGACGGTTTCTTAGAATATTGAGTGTACATCAGATGGACAGTCTCTCAAAAAAAAAAAAAAAATGAGACTTTCATCTGGCGATCTGATATGGAATACTATGTGAACTCTTAATATGATGCTATATGATTGCTGTATAATAGATTTTCAGTTGAACAGTCGCTGGTATTATTTTCTAATATCAAGCTCACGTTGTTGGTAATTGACTGTATTTCGTAGTCCTTCGGAGCAGACAGAAAAGAGTTGAGAGCCGTGCTTCCATGAGTTGGAATATGAAGAAAAATATTCGAGATGCCAGCCCCCATCCATGGACTAACAGGTTATAAAACAAAGAAAACTTTAGAGAATAAGAGTTGCTGCTGAAAGCTTCCTCAGTTTTGATTTTACTCTTCTTTACATTTTCCTTTGTATTACTAAATTCTCCTTTGCTGATATATTTTTATTTTTTATTTTGGCAGTCAAACTCAAATGTTAAACTGTGAATTTGAAATAGTGTGTGTTGTTGAGGTCCTGTATGAATGTATCAACATCTTTTGGGTTGAAATATCGCCTTTTGCTTTTGTATTATTTGTTTTCATGGACGCAAAAAGAGCTTTAGATTATGACAGTCTTGTAAGTGCAAATTGAACTGCAATGGAAATTGTTGGTGATCCACTTGTATAATCACAGCAATTTCACCAGCTAGTATCAAATTTATTATTATACTACATTGGTGGATCTTTTTTATATATATTTGTTAGGTAAGATCTAAATGAACTTATGGTTTTATGGAAAACCTGTTTTGGACTCAAATTACTTTGTGACAATGTACAAGACCAATCATTTACATGACAAATTGACAAGTTTTGAGTGTTTTTAAGTGTTGCTAGCATAAAATATATTATATATATATATATATATATTGTGATTAGTTTTTTGATCTATTGAGCGTAAAAAATGAATGTTTTAGAAATAATTGGATTAATTCCTAACTTGCAGTTTAAATGGTTGATCCGATTTGATTTTTATAACATGATCTCTCTATGCATTAAAAATATCCAAGCCTAAGTCTAAGACTAACTGTAGCCTAAGACTGTTGACGTGGCATTGGGCATTTTGCCATCTCTAGAATTTCAAATCTTTATTCTTTAATAATAAGTCCATTGAGGTTGTATGTAGGGGTGATCACGGTGCGGTTTGGGCGGTTTATTTAATATTTTCAAACCGAATTGCTAAGTGTGATTCGGCTATAAATTTGATTTTAAGTCGCGATTTTTTAGAATATAACAAATATGCGGTTTTCAACACTTTCGGCGGTTTTGTTGTACAACACAAAAATATTATATGGAACAATCAAATAAGCAAAAACAAACTTATCAATTTGATAACTAAAAATTTAAGGATATGTTGTTGTCTTAATTGAATGTTATAACAACTTCTATAGCATATAATAGTGGAATCAAATATATATATCTTCAACATTTCAATTGTCAAAAAAGAAAAAAAACTTCAACATTTCAATCTCCAAATTCACAAATTTCCCAAAGACAAATCTCATTATATAATTTATATCCATAACAAAAGATAATTGAGGTCTAAGAAATACAACTAGATGAATAACAAAAATGAGGGAAAACAACTTACTAACCTAGAGTTTTTCTTTACCTTCGACGTATTAAACTATTAAGTCAATTAACTAATATACCCATACTAAATTAGTGAAAATATATAAGTATTGGGAAATGTACAAAATTGTCCCACTTTCCAAAATAATGACAACTTTTTACGCTTTCCGCTACTTTTTGATAAATTTATGCTCCCCGCCTTTTTTTTGGTCAAATTTACGCTCCCGCCAAATTTTCGGACTTTTTTACGTTGTTGTTTCAAGATTGTTTCTAACATGTTTTAAACATGTTTCTTCTAATAAAATTTCAAGAAAAATAAATAAATTTAGCCCCGTTAAATAATCCATTTTATACTCGAAATCTTATAAAAAATTAAGAAATATACACATAAAACAACACATATTAAAACCAAATAAATTAAAAATATAAAAGAAACAACATGAATAAATAAAAAATAGAATTCAATTTTTGATCCAATGCATGAAAAATGAAAACATGGAAACAACCAAGAAACAATATAGAAAACACCATATGGTCAAAAAGAGCTTAAAATTGTATTTAAACATCGAAAACCACGTGGAAACAATAAAGAAACATAACATTAAAAGGGTATGGAAATAACCTAGAAATAACGTAAAAATATTAAAAATACCACATGAATAAAAAGAACTTAAAAATAGGTAAAAACTGTATTTACACAATGAAAACTACATGGAAACAACAAAAAAGTTATTAGAACAACATTAAAAATATTATAGAACAACAAAGAAACAAATAGAAACAATATACAAAACAATACATGAACAAAAATAGCATAAGAAATGGGTAAAAGTTGTTTTGAAACATCGAAACAACATAGAAACAACAAAGAAACAAATTTAAACAACATCGAAACAACAACATATATAACATATAAAGCAATACAAGAACAAAAAAATTGGAAAACGTAAAAAAACCATAAAATATGCATGAGCGTAAAAAAAAAAAAATTAGTACAAAGAAACATATAACATATAAAGCAATACAAGAACAAAAAAATTGGAAAAAACGTAAAAAAACCATAAAATATGCATGAGCGTAAAAAATGGAAAAAATTAGTACAAAAGCGATAGGAGCGTATTTTGTGGTATTGTTACCGGAAGTGGGTATTTTTTGTAATTTAATGCCAGTACATAATTGTACACAAATATGCTACAGTTTGAGAGAAATATACTAATATATATATATATATATATATATATATATAGGGATATGATCAAATGAGACCAAGCCCTTTAGGTAAGAACATGAGACCACATCTAGACCACTTGATTTAATAATCAATGGTCCAGATTTTACTCCCCATTTTAGGTTTGGCGGTTGAGGGTAAGGGTAGGAAAGTAATTTTGTGCCTTAAGTTAAGGGATATATTTGTAAATCCCTATTTTTCGAATTTGGGAAGTCAAAATTGATATCCATCATCCCGCGATTTTCTCCTCTTACTCTTTTCAAAAAATCAGAAAGCGCTTCTCAATCTCTCCTCCAACTCCATCTCCCTCTGTGAAAAAAATTGAGAAACTGCTTCATCTCATCCTACTGAAACTGCCTTCTCTATCCCTCTCTTTCAAAGAATCGATCACCTAAAGTTTCTAGGGTTCAAATATCTCTGATTTTTGGCGTCTACTCGTTGATAGGGTTCAACATAAGCTTCTAGGGTTCAATTTCAGTGTAAGTTTTTTTTGATCGATTTTGGTGTTTCTTGCTAATAGGGTTCTATTTTGTGTTTTTATGGTCGATTTTATTGTTTTTATTCTGTTCAATTTTAGGGTATAAACATATATTGCATTATTCGATCTTGTCGATTGGTTTGATGAATGGGTTTTTCTTGTGATTTTTGTTGTTCTTATGTTGTGTGCTTGTAGTTTAGATTTCTTTCGACTTCTCGGCCCGATTTATCTTGGTCGATTTCGCACCTTCGGGCACTTTACTATTAGTTGTGTAATAGTGTGTATATAGTTAAGTAATTATGTATATTTAGTTATGTAGTTTTGTGTATGTAGCATTTGTGATAATGTACTTTTATGTTTTTAATAATGTGTGTTTAGTTATGGAATTATGTGCGTTTAGGTGTATAATAATGTGTGTTTAGTTATGTAATAATGTGTATTTAGTATAGAACACTTTATTTTGTTATTTGAGCGAGCATGTATATATGTTATAGAATTATGTATATTTAGCTATAGAATAATGTATATTTAGTTTTGTTATAATGTGTAGTTAGTTTTATGACAATGGACAGCTTAATTCGTGATAATGATATGGAACTATGTATAGTTATCTATATGGTAATGTATATTTAGTTTTGTTAAAATGTATTGTTAGTTGTATTGTTTATATAATAATGGTGCTATATTTTTGTGTAGGTTTGTTTTATCAACTAAATGGCGATAACAAGGAAAAGGGTCGCGAGAGTGGTGCCAAAGACGGGCGGGTAAGAGGGAAAATGATTCATATGCTACATTATCAACTAGGTTGAATCCAAGAGTGTTGGTAAACGTGTTGGTTGATCTTTCCCCGCACAAACCGCGATTGTTGATATGAGATTCGGAAGTTTGTTTCGCTCTCAATTTTTGACTTCCATCCCAACTAACGTTTTGGTTAGTCGAAAATTTTAACCCAGCTAGCTCGGAGTTGTTATTGGACAGTTTTAAACGCACTCGCATTGAACTGGTTGATGTCTAGAGGGTTTTGGGGTTCCCTAATGGCCAGGAGGTAGTTGTGAAGAAAACAAAATCGGAGATTTGTGATTTGTACAATGGACGGCAAGCTATGCTTGAGAGGGAGGATTTCAAGGTAACAATGAAGCAGGTGGGTACTAAAATGCGGAGTTTCGTGGATGGTGGAGATTGGTTTAGAAGGCTCTTCTTGATTCTGGTTGATTACCTTATTATTGGGAATATTACTAGTGGATATGTGAATCCACATTTACCGAAAAGCCTCAAGATGTCTGTAATGTTAGAACCTAGCTTGGTGATCATACATTGGCAACCTTGGTTGAAAAGAGAGCGGGTTGGTCGACGGAAAAAATCCGTAATTTAATGGACCGTCATTGCTTTTGACGTAATATATCCCCCGTTTTTTTATTTGTTTGGAGCATGTTCTTTTGACGTAATTTATGTAATCGCGCAGTGTTTTACATTGATAGAGTTGTGTGCGTGAGGCGGAGTGCTCCAAGGATGTGACCTATCGTGTCGGCTTGGAGCGGGACAAAATAAAGGAAATGAACAATAAAGAGATTGACCTTCGGGTTTGGGCTGATTTATTGAGCCCCCGCTCGATGGGAAAGGATCAATGGAGCCGCGTCAATTTGTTTGTCGGGGCTCCTAAGGAAAAAGGAAGCGATAAGTCGTGAACATCGTTCTCCCGGCCCGTGCGTAGTTGTTTGTGTCCATGTTTATGTTAGTTTATATTATGTGTATTTAGTGTTTAAATTATGTATATTCTAATTATGTACATTTAGTTTAATGATTATGTGTACTTAGTTTGTAAATTTTGTACATTCACAATTTAATCGATTTAATAACATGTTTTTGATGTGCAGGGGATAATCGGTCGTTTGCTTGACATATTGAAATGTTTATCCTCCGACGTTGTTGAGATTATATCGATTCTCCACCGCCTCCGAAGGAATCGTTGAGGACGCAGAATTTGCTATGATCGGGAACGCTTGCGGCGGGGCTTCTTATGCTCAACCGTGGTTACCAAGTGGGGTTCGCCATTCCGACGACGGCCTGGAAGGAGTGAAAATCAACAAAATGAAGCTTTTGGAGCAAGCTAGAGAATATAGCCACGATTGAGGCGATTGAAAGTGCATTTCTTAAGAGAGAGATAAATTTAAGAAATGGTGTCTTCTTTTTTTTCCTAAATATACATAATTAGTTTTCCTAAAACTAAGTTTTCCTAAAACTAAGTGCGGCAATCGTCTTCGCTTCTTGTTATTTGACTCGTATGTTTATCCTATTTTTGTTTTTTAGTTTTCGCTTTTTTCAGTGCTTTTTCAGTCATCAATTTGATTTTTATTTTTTATTTTTGTGTATTTGTTGTAGTTGTACACGGATGTTACTCAAGGGCGACGAGATGGGAAGGTTGTGTATGAGTTGTTTGTGCGAGATTCGGAGCTTTCGACCCGAGTTCAAAAATTGAACAACTTTGACATGGTAAGTAATCGCTAATTTTACTCCCATTGTTTTTACAACTTTTATTTGTTCATTATCGCACTTAATATATTGTCCGTTTCAGTTTTTTTCCGATTTGAAGAGTGATCACATCTTTCCTCGGTGACATTTGATGTGAAGAGGTTTAACTACCATATCATTGACAACTCGTCCGTTCGGTGGTGCCAAATGACAAGTATGAAGATCTACCTGGACAAGTTGGTGAGTTACATTTTTTGTTGTTCACGGATATGCATGTTGTGTTTTTATGAGTGTTAAAATGTATTGTTAGTTAATAGAATTTGTACACATAAGCTTAAATATTTGAAATGCCTCTGTATGTTTATATTTTGATGGTTGTTTAAATAGGGGTGTAATTTTGTATACTTAAGTATTCAATTATGTATATTTAGTTAATATTATATGGTTATCTCAGAATATATAGTCTTGAGAAGTTTGAAGTTGTTTTCCATGGTATGTTCGCAGTGTTCGGATGTTTTCGACTACTTGAATCTAAAGGATGTCCACAAATGGCGAGTGTTGTCCGTAAATACACCCCGTCCTAAACCGTGCATGCCTTGGAGAGACACCACAAACAAAGTTGATTATGGTATATATGCTATGAGGCATATGGAGAGCCACATAAAAAAGGCAACAAGGGGTGGGAATGTGGTTTGGAGAAGAACAATTCTTCCCAACTGCTGTCTATCATGCGCACGAAGTATTCAATGCAATAATCCTCCACCGCAACAATGAGCAAAATGACAGTGTTTGGAAAAGCCTGAAGAAAGTTTTGGACGGAAGAAAATATTGTAGTGTTTGTTTTAATAGACAAATGTACAATGTATATTTCTCGCTCATCTTTTGTATAGTTAGTGTTCTATGTTTGGTGTTTTTTATTTTTTTGTATATGACTTAGATGTTTTGTTGAATAATGGATATGAATGGATCACGACATGGGTTGTTTTCTTTTTAATCAATATAAATTTGTATTTTCATGTACACTTGGTCCATATGTTGTCATTAACTTTAATATTGTATATGTAGTTACAACGTTTTGTGTACTTACTAATAGAATTATGTATAGTCAATTAGGCTATATATTTTGGTTATGTACTTATTAAATTCTGTATATTTATGCATAGGATTATGTATAAAATCCATACAATGTATATTAGATGTGTATTGTACACACAATCAATAAAATTGTATAAGTAGTTATAGAAATTTGTACATTTACGCATAAGAATATGTATTTTTAAACACTTGTGCATATATTGATTCTTTGTTGTAACATAGAAACGATGTATAGTGTAAACACACATAATGTATAAATAGGTTGCGATATTGTATGTTTAAGCATATAATTATGTACAACACATATAAATTGCCATAAAGTGTATAGGATATGTATATTTTTAGCATCCGATAATGTATATTTGGTTTGCCAATGTCGTATATATTACACAAAAAATTTGAAATCAATAACAAATACACATTGCTCTTAGGGAGGCGTTGCAGCGGGCTCGGCATGTCATGATGTTATGTGTCCCAACCTCACCGCATGTCCCACATTTTCTTTTAAGTTTTGTGCTTGCTTATGGCCTTTTCTTTGGCTTTGGAGCCTCGCTTTTAGATGACTACCACTTCCTTTGTTCTTGTCTTGCTTTGGTGGTAACACGAAAATGTCTAATTGTGAAGTTGAGCCATAACAGGTTTCCACATCGATTGCTTTGTCATTGTAGTTTCGTGTTGTTCCCTAATAGCTTAGCTTTCTCGTTCGATATGATACGATATAGATTTGACAATTTTTCAATATCCCCCAAGGCAAGACCGACGCAAATGTGAAAATCCGCCCACGAGTGTTTAGTGTTCTTGCGGCCTCGATCCCCCGGAAATTAAGTACATGTGTCCATTCTTAGAATGTGAATTAAACAAGGTTGCTTTCATCCAACGTGCGACAAATATGGAGCTGAATTTCATCGCAATCCTTGAGTATTACAAATATATGTCGACATAGAGTCGCATTTTTCAAACAACTTGCAACTACATTTGGTGATGCATCCATCTGCATTTTGTCACAATACTCAAACACCCCCACTTTCTTCCTTTTATCAGGTACGAGATCGCGTGTATATTGTCGTTGATCCGTATAACCGAGCAATGGTAACACGCTTTAATTTCCTTGCTCACTTCATAAAATATGGCATGCGTGTACACTAAAGCTACCGATTTTCAATGTTCAATGGTGTCTCTGCAACTGGAAGGGTGGTTTGGCACGATTGTTCAACTTACCATTAGAATGTCGTTGGGATTCCATCGCGCTCTCGAAATGCATTACAAATTCAACCAAGTTTGATTGAGGATTTGTAAATTACCAAACCACCTATTTGTGCTTTCCGATCTTGACGTAGTTTTAGAAGTCCACCACGGGCACGTCCTCTAAAATACGCGAATCCACTCGTGATATCATACATAACTGAATCAGAACCGGATGTGATGCTAGATTAAAGTTATCCATAATTCATGCCATTGTTTTTCAAATTGACTATTGTAATGTAGTTATCCCCACGATTGATTTAAACCGATTCTTTGAATTTTTTATCTTTGAAGAGTTGGGACCGACTTTGACACCGACTTTCTCCATTATGTGTCACATACACAATCAGTATTTTGCCTTCTTGAAAACCGATTGTATTGCTGAGATGTTAAACGGGCCGGCCCTACTTATAGGCCCGCTACCTACCGGCTTCTGCAAACGATCTTCTGACTAAACGGCCCGTGTTAAACTGGCCGACAATATTGGAACCTAACTCCTAGCGGGCTTCGGGCAACGGGCCACTATCGGCCATAGTAAAAATTAAAAATTATATATTTAAATTTAAAATTTTAAACTCGAATATATATAATATTTAAGATTAACATTTAAGTTAAACTATTCGTCATAAATAAAATTCATGCAAAGTTTCTAGTTACATTGTATTAACAAATTTATAAAATTAAATATTTATGATCTAAATTTTGAAAATAAAATAATAATAACTAAAGCTACCCAAAATTAACACTTTTTCTATAATTACTCATATGACTATAATTTAAAATTTTCAAAATAAGATATTTAAATCTAAAGTTTCAAACTTGAGCATATATAACATTTAAGTTTAATATTTAAAGTTAATCTTAAAAAGTCATGCATGTATATAATCACGTTGCATTAATAAATTATAAAATTATATTTAGCACCATTTAGAAATATAAATTGTATCCTAAAAATCTAATAAGACTATATGACATTTTCTTATTCGGGAATAAAAATAAAAACTAAATTAAGTAATAAATAAAATAAATAAAAAGAAGTTTTTCAAGAATTTATAGCTTGTTTAATAAAGTTAAAACTTAAAGATGAGGGAGATGAGAATTTGAAAAAAATTTACTAATAATAGTAGGTAATAAAGTAGATATAAAATATTAGAATTATATTTATTTTTAAAAAACAAAATAAACGGGCTAACGGGCTAGTCCTTAAGCCTTGAATAGCCTAACGGCCCGATTTAATGGTTGGCCAAAAGGCCCCGATTTAAATGGGCCAAATAATTCGCCCTAACCCTCTTTTTTTTTCCGGTTTAAGCGATTAAACTGTCACGACCCTTTTAACATCTCTATGTATCGCATTCTTCATGGCGGGTCTTGGTCTGTTACTATATAATATGGTTCCTTACCAATAGCATCTAAGAATCGTGTGAACAACCGTATAAGACTCGCATCCTTTTTCAAAATAAGGCCGGTTGCAACGTTACACACCTACGACGGTTATCTACCCGTGATGGTGAAACTAAAGCGAATACCATCTTATACCCGTATCAAATCTATTTTTAGTATACATATTTCAATAACTATGTAAACGTTTTTAAGATTATAAATGTACATATCTATATAACTATGTAAACATATTACGGTGTTATTACTATTATACAAAAATTACATTATTATATACACATATTTACATAACTATATACACACAACAATATAATAAAATAACCCGACATACGTATTTATATAACTAAATGAACAAATATATAATGATAAATGTACATTATTGTAATGTTATATATGCAAGACAAATTAGTCAGGTAAGTATATTACTGTTGGTATTTACGTAGCATCAAATGATATTACATCACCGAATGCGGCATAGTTCATTATAGAGACCGCAGAAGAATATGAGAATGAGCGCACAACCGAGTACTTGCCCAGATATATAGCCGGACACACCCGCAATTCGGCCTTCCCAATACCACCACCACTCAAGTCCTATTGCTCATTTTTTTCACCACACGACTTGATGAGGAGTCCTAGAAGCGCCTCCGCTATCAAGAAAGTTTTCTCACTCTCCATTGAGGACAATGTTCAATTTAAGTTTGGGGGTGTAACTGCGATTTGTGTCTTTTGAGTCGTGGCCGAGTCGTGTCAAAAAAAATCGAGTTGAGCTTCGAGTCGGGGTAGTTTGTTGAACTATAGAACTACGCGACTAAGTAGATTTGTTGATTGCGTAGTTGAACTCTGCGTCACGAAAGCATGCTTTTGTGGTGATCTATATTTTGCTTCATTGATTTCATATTCATGCATAATTCTCGTTAACTTATTTGAAAATGATTAATGAAGTCGAGTGTTGCTTGTATGATCCCACCGGATTCTAGAACTTGTTTGATCACTAATTGAGTATGAAATCTTAGTGAAATAACATAAGGAAATGATTTAGGCCATCTTTGAATAAAAGCTAGAGCCAAAATGACTACCTTTGACGATATAATTTCACTAGTGTCCCCTTTTGAGCCTATTAAACCGTTTTGGCAACCAATTGTTTTACCTTGAGCTTACATGTGAAAATCCTAATTACCATCACTCATACACACAAAATGATTGAAGGTTGAGGAGGATGTAATAAGTAAGGTAGATGTTCATTCGCATGAAGTTGCCGAGAAAAAGAAATAATGAAACCCATGTGTAAAATATCAGCAGACCAAGTTTGTCTCAAAAAAAATGTTGAAAATAGAGGCTCGTAAAGGAGAATAATTGAAAATTCAACAAAAGTGAAGGTAGAGCATTTTGTTTGGAATTGGTGATTTGAAGAGGTAATTGTGTGTTTGGGTGAATCGAGCCACTTAATCCTAAATTTTCCTACCCGACCCTAAGCCACATTACAAGCTTTGGAAGCCCCATTGATCCATGTGTTATATTAGCCTTTACATTAGTGGAGATTAGTGTGAATAATGCCTATGGAATCCGGAAGATATTTTTGATACTTAGAAGTGGATCATCTTGATAACGCTTGATTGCGTAAATCAATTTGAATAATGAAAAACTAATTTTCATGAATATTCAACACTTTTGATCACAATGTTAAAATGCATGCTTGATTGATAGTGAAACGAGTTTTTAGACAAATTTTATTGGTTTATGGAGTTTTGTAGTTGCTTGTGTTGTTGTATTGTTTGTCTTTCATTTTGAGTTATAATTGTTTGAGGACAAACAATAGCTTAAGTTTGGGTATTTGTTAAGTTGGTATTTTCACCAACTTATTTGATATTTTAGAGTAGAATTTGGTTTTATTTTGGGTGTTTTTAGAGTCGTTAGAGTCTTATTTATTTCAAATAGAGTCGTATGTAGAGTCAATCGGATTGGTAGCCGGAGATGAAGAAAACGGTGAAAACGGGTTTTGAAGAAAGAAGAAATCGCGTATAAAGAAGGAAAATCGCATTTTTGGCCAGATTTAGGTAGCAGTAGCGCCGCGACAGAATGCTTGGCTGGATTTGAAAAGGGGCGCTTTGATCGCTTCCTAAGCGGATTGTGTTTGCGTAAGACGTTGATAGGCGCCGGGCCAGCCCGTGCATATATTTGGCGATGGAGTTGGCTATACGGAGTCAAGCGTACAATGCTGTAGCCGCCACGCTCTGCAATATTTGGCGATGGGTTAGCGGCGAAATGAAATACCGCGATAAATCAGGGCAGATTGATGGCGCAACAGCTTGGCGCACGGGACCACCAGCGCCCAGGGCAAAAAATCCTATGTTCACCTACCCCTTCTTGACTTTTTGTGTACTTATAAATACCATCCTTGGGCTTGAAATGGGGCATCTTGGAACCCTCAAAGGCAATAAAAACAGCCAAGACAAGGAAGAGGAATTTGAGCATTTTGAGAAGAATTTGGAGAGAAGATTGAGGCTTCTATCATCTAGAAATAGAGAAGATCCCCAACTCTTTGTTCTTATTTTGTTGCTTTCTTCATATCTTGTAAGATGTATTGTTGTATTTTCATGGATTCATTTTCTTTAATCATGAGCTAAATATCATAATTTAGAGGATTGATGTAATCTATGTTTGAACTTATGTTTTGAAATTGTGGTTTGTCAATCTAGATCTATCAATTTATTTGTGCTATTTAGATCTATTGCTTCTAAATTACTTGATCAATAATTTAGATTGTTTGGTGTATTTGATTTGTGGCTGAGAGAGGTAATTGAATACATGACCTGAATAGCATAACCCAGGATTTCATAAAATTGAGAGATTTGTGAATCCTTTGAAGTCATTTATCAAGATTCATAGCTTTTATTGAGATTTTGATTGGTGATTTTATAGAGATATGATTTTCCAATTGAATCTAAAATCATTAGCTTGAGAAGGGAATGATTATCAGAAAATCTTGACTTATAAATTGATAATTGATGATTGATAAACCATATTGACAACATAAGGGATAACTAGATTCATCATACCTCTAGAATTCATTTAATCATTTGGATAAACTCATTGATATTTTCATAGTCTTAATTTATTTTTAGTATTTTTAGTATAATCAACTCCATCAATTATTGAATTTCTAAATAAAATTAGACTACTATATTACAAAAGATTTCCTAGCAATAATTCGATAATTATTCCCCTCGTGGGATTCGGCAACCTTACTACTCTATATATTAAAACTTGACACCGTAGACTTGCTGCTAGAAAAATCTCTAACATTGATGTTCCTTATTGTACTTATTTGCCCCCCCCTCCCCCTTTTTTTTTAACTAGAAAATCCCATTAAATCCTAAAGCATTCTATTTTATTTTGCTGGATGGGTGTGGATCGGGTATTATGTTCTTACCTATAGCTATGGTCCATAGATCTCCTCCATATATATATATATATATATATATATATATATGTTATATAATATTCTACTTATGTGTGGTTCGAGATCTCACTTTGTACTTGCACCATCCTATGTGATGCAGTTTAATTAAAAATATTAATCATGATTTTCCCATTTGTCTGACGGGGTTTTAGCGGTTTTCGGTTTTTCTTGATCACCCTAGTTGTGTAGATGAAGTCATTCTATAATGAATTTTAAATCTTTGAAAGCTATTTTGGTAATGTTTAAAATCGGACCAATGAGCAAATTACCATACCGGTAGTGGTTGACCAATTCAACAACCTATCCAATTACCCTAATAAAAATTTACTATATACAAATATAATAAAAAGTCAAATAAAAATAAATGTAATAAAATTCAAAATCTAAAACCAATTAAATACAAAGTTTAAGATTTTTAAAAATAAATAAATAAAATTTATCCATGAAAACAAAGTATAAGAGTTAGCATAGAATTGAAATAGATGCTTTTCGCATCTTAAGAATTTGATTACAAGAAAAGATAAAGTTAAAGGAAACAAAAAAAGAAAAAGAAAAAAGGCTTATCAATGGCTAATTTAACTCGATAATGGCATTTGCCATTTCAACTCGCATATACGTTGCCTGGGGTTTTAACAATCTAATTGTAGTACTTAATGCCATTAGCTCCCTTAAAGTAGGCGCTAATAAAGATCAATGTCTAGTTCAAAAATGTTTTTATTTATTTATTTGCTTCGATTCTTAGCGTCAGCGCTAGTTTGACTAGCGCTAGTCGCGAATACTGGGCAAAGACATCGCTGCTAGCTCGACCGGCGCCGGACCCTCCCAACTTTTAAATTTCCTCCCTTTTATACCGAATCTGACGAAGCCTTCATCACTTCTTCTTCCCGCAGTAGACGCTTTCCTTCCCTTCTTTCTCTCTATCGTGGTCAAGTATTTTTTACAAAAGTCCCCCAAACTTCTAATGATTAACAAAAGCCTCCACAAAACCTGCAAAACAAAACATTAACAAAAGCCCCCCAATACGCTCCTGGTTGACGGGATGGAGTAAATACGTAACT